>VZQC01003371.1:951763-1038063 GCA_009823505.1 Rhizomys pruinosus
CATTTCCTTTTTGAGCTTCTCGATCTCTTCTTGGTGCTCCTAACTTCGTTGGTTGGCTTCCTTTTTCAGTGTTTCTACTTCCTTTCAGAATTTGTTTTTTTCTCCCTCTAGTTCTTTCTGGAGTTTTTCAATCTGTTCCTTTAGTTCTTCCCGATGTTTGTCATTGTATCCCTCTAGGTCCTTTTTGAGTTTTTCTTTCTCTCTCTTTAGTTCTCTGAATTCTTCATTTTCTTTAATTTCTCTGCATAGGTCTGCAATTATTCCTCTAAGATCTGTTCCTTGGGTCACCTCCAAGGGGATCCCACTGTAGCTATCTCCTCCAGGTTTGGTAGAGCCTGGTGTGGGATTATCCTGTGCCTTTCCCGTGTTGTCCCTTCATCGTGTCCCTGGCATGTGGGTTTCCCTTTTGTGGTTCAAATCACAAATGTCTTTTCACTATGTTAGCAGATGGTTTTGCTTGCCTCCTTCTGATGCTTTTTTTTTTTCCCTTCTCCTCTTCCTTGTTTATGGAGTATTGACTTGTCTAGGTTTCAGGCTTTCAATTTTGTCTATATATTGGATATTGGAAGCCTAAGTCACTCTTCCCTTCCTGTTCTGAAGGGTCTGCCTGAGCGACTTCCGGGTTCCACCAAAGTCAGAGGCACCAAACTTAACCCTGACCGGCTGCAAAAGCAAGTCCAGGTGCGCCCTCCCACAGAAGGGCTCAGAGCTGCGACCCTCTTGGAGTAGCCCAAAAGACACCTGTTTGTTTTTCTGAGACTGTGTAACCTCACTTAGCATAATGACTTCCAGTTCCATCCATTTGCCTACACATTTCATGATGTCCTTCTTCACTGCTGCATAGAACTCCATCATATATGTGTAAAAACCTATTTTTAAAAAGCTTGTTTGTTTTTCTGAGACTGTGTTACCTCACTTAACATAATGGCTTCCAGTTCCATCCATTTGCCTACACATTCCATGATGTCTTTGTTCACTGCTGCATAGAATTCCATCATATATATGTAAAAACCTATTTTTAAAAGCTATTATAAATGAGTTTGGCAAGATTTTATAACATGTCATTGCATAAAAATGTATCTTAGTATGTCACAATGAATAATTAGAAATCTGGCTATGATGAAGGAAACAGTAAGAATTAACTGGACAGGGGCTGAAGAGATGGCTCAGTGTTTAAGAACATTGGTTGCTCTTTAGAGAATCCAGGTTCAGTTCCCAACACTAACAACTGTCCTTAACTCCAGTTCCAGGAGATCTGATGCCCTCTTCTGGTCCCCACAGGCATTGCATGACATGTGTGTACTTACCTACATGAAGGCAAAACACTCATACACATAAAATAATAATAAAGAAAGAAATAAAAACTTTAAAAAATTATCTGGGCAAAGAAATGCAGGAAGGATTTTTCCACTGTGTATGGAGGGGGACAACTGTTTAGAAAAACATGAGTCTACCTTATTTTTCACCCATGAAATATTAAAACCAAAAAAATCAAAAAGACGTACAGTCAGATAAATCTGTAAGAATGAGCTCTAATCTAACTCAGATCATTTAAGACTGATGATGTGAAAGTGTTTACAAATGACCAACCATCCATCTGCTCGTCTCTGCTCTGATTATGTTAGGAGAATATGATAGATAGACAGAAAGAGAGAGAGAGGAGAGAGAGAGAGAGAGAGAGAGAGAGAGAGAGAGAGAGAGAGAGAGAGAGACTGTATTTGGGCCCCGCTGTATTTTCTGGTTAGCTGTTAAAGGGGCCTGTCAAGTTTTTTTTTTTTTTTTTTTTTTTTTTACATACAAGCTTTTTCCACTGTGTGTTTACATCCAAGATACTCAGTTTTTCTTTGGCTCAGTCAGTTTCACTCCAACTGCAAAAGGTTTTCAATGGTTATGATAACTGGGCATGCATTTCAGACTAGAACTGACACATTCAGGGGCAGGTAAGCAACAGAGTTCTTTGGCCAAGTGCACAACCAATCACATTCATCCTGAAGGGAAAAGAATGTGGTGTTTTCTGTGTCCTGTCCCTTTTACATTGGGCTTCTGAAGACACTTCAGGATAAGGGCACTGTTTTCCATGTTCAGTGCAGTATTTCCAATCTCGTTGTCTATGAAGTAAGGCATGCTGCAATCCGTTCCTTTCGGCAAAGCCACTGTGTTATTACTCCAATACCTGGAGTGACTCATATGTCAGTAGTGAAAAGATGATCCTTTGTGAGAGCCACTGAGGATGCCATCGCCATGCAGTGCTAGGCAAAGCTGTAACCAATCAGCTGACCTTCCCACATGTGCAAAGCACTTAAGCTGCCCTGCAATTCAGGGTGTCGCCTTACACAGAGTTGATGATTGAATTCTGACTGCCTCTTGGGATTTTCTATTAACTTTGGGTGAAAGAATGCATTGAAAATTGACTCGCAGGAAATTTTGCTTGGAGAGCTACAACAGAACCTATTCTATTATGATGATTAAAAACCTAATTAGTAAAGTATATTAAACATTTGAAGACATTGGTTGCCTTTTGCTTTTGTTATCTATGAAGTTTTTAACAATGAATTTTTAATAGCAGTTTTAGGTTATAGCAAAATTGCATTGTATATCCAGCTTCTGTCACTACCAGAGTGACAGACATACCCGGCTGGTATGTTTGTTACAATCAGTCACCCTGAATCAACATCATTATGAACTAAAGCCTACAGTTCATACTGCAGCTTACTCTCAATGTTGACGTTTTCTGAGTTGGGAAAAATGTTGTGACATCTATCTACCATTCTAGTATCACACAGAGTAGATACACTGCCCTAGAATTTCTCTCTGTTGCTTCTCTCTTCTCAACCACTGGCCTTTTTATTATCGCTAGAGTTTCACTTTTCCAGACTGCCTGTCAAGGTGTGACTATGAAGTGTTCTTTCCCAAGCCTGATGTGTTGAATGTTTGGTGTCCAGTGCTGAAATGTGACTAGTGCCTGAAAATGCTGACCTTAGAAAAGAATCCACCGATGAGTTCACAGCTAAGTGAACATGTTAGTTTCTTTTCTTGTCACTGTGACAAAAAATCCTGACAGAAGGAACTCAGGAAGGAAGGGTTATTTTGGGTTCCAGTTTGAGGCACTAGAAGGTGGGGAAGGGATGATGTTAAGAGCTTTTGGTAGGACTTGTTACATCACAGTGAATTATAACCCTCAAAGCCTATCCCAGTGACCTGCTTCTGCCAGCTAGACCCCACTTAAGCATTGTCAGCTGGAACCACCAAGTGTTCAAACACACGAGTGTATGGGGAATATTTCACATTCCAGGTATGACTTGGGCTATTAGAAGGTGGGGCCTAGTTGGAGTACATGTCTTTTAAGGATGTTCTGATCCTAGATGCTTCTGCTTTCTGGCTGCCATGAGATGAGTGTATCAATTACTTTTCTCATTGAGGTAAAAAAAATATTGGAAAGAGGTAGGTTATGCAAGGATGGTTTATTTGGCTCACAGTTCAAGGGCACAGGCCTTGGCAGGGAAGCCATGGCAATGCCTGGTCACTTTGCAGCTGCAGTCAGGAAGCAGAGAGAGGTGAGTTCTGGTGACCAGACTGCGTTCTCCTTTTTATTCAGTCCAGGACCCCAGCCAAGGGGATGGTGCTGCCCACCTATGGGAGCAAGGAGTGGTCTTCTCACCTCATTTATCCAACTTAGAAACTTCAGATGGCCCAGAGTTTTGTCTCCTAAATCTTAGCAGTTTCACAATCAAGATGAACCACAGCAGCCAGCATGCTTTTCTCCAACGAGGCCTGGCCTCCTATTAGCCCACGGCCATACTCCGAACCCTCTGCATGCTGCCTCTCAGGCAGGCTATTGGGCCCTCTTGGGAAGCTTTTGACTCTGTTGGAAATGTGCAGAGTTATGCTCCTGGGACAGCCCTTGACTCATAGGAACAAATGTAAATGGTTCCCCCTTTGGTCCTCTGGGTGAATAATTTTGATATGCATTTCACAAAGCTCTTTGGAATGCTCCATAGAATGAGTTCTTACTACCCATAGCACTTTGCTACTGGGAATACATCCTTATCTCAGCTTTACCTTCTCTATTTTTCTTCCTGTTCCCCAGCACTACCTCTAAATAAATCTAAGTTCAGGAGCTCAGATTAAGACAGTGTATAATGAAGAAAAAAAAATGCAAAGCACAACCATTAACATTTTTTTTTAAATTTTTTTATTAATTTTTATTTATTTCTCTATGTGTATGAATGTACTGCCTGCATGCAAGTCTGTGCACCCGTGTCATGCAATGCCGCGGAGGTCAGAAGAGGGCGTCAGATTCCCCTGGAACTGGAGTTCTCCTGGAATTGGAGTTTCAGACGGTTCTCAGCCGCCATGTGGGTGCTGGGGATCGAACCCGGGTCCTCTGCAAGAGCGGTCAGTGCTCTTAACCACTAGGCCATTAACATTTTTATATCCCTTCTCTCAAAGGGGATAAAAGATAGTTTATCCTGGAGCCAAATATGAATGAATTATCATGGTCCAGGAACACAGATTCAGGTCACTCCAAATTCCATTTTCCAGTGTGGAAGGAATTTCACAATGTTTTTATAGTAATAACAAAGGAAAGTCATAAATCAAGACACTTCTCAAATATGTTGGTGAAAACATTAGGTAGAAGATACAGCAAAAGAGAAATCTCAATTATAGGTAGATACTATCTGATGGCATTCGTAGCCTTTTGGTTGGTGGGAGCTAGGGCTTTGTTAAGCTAGTACATTTCTAAAGATTTTTTTTTATCTGTCAGTCACAAGGTGTTAAGTCAGAAACAGAGGAGGGAAGGAACTGCTATTTGAGAGCTAAAGATAGCCCAAGAAAAATTGTGTCTAGGCTCTGGATATGCAACAACCCAAACTCTTCACAGTCATGGTTGTGCTAATTTGTTGGTCAGCCTTGCAGAAGGTCCAGTCCAAGATGCAGGGTTTTTCTTGAAATCTTTTCACACCCTTTATTAGTGCTTGGGAACATATCTTAATATTTTTTTTAAAGAAAAGGCTTTATTATTGCTATTAGTAGTATCTTTAATAATATTATTTGCAGGAATGATTTTATTATGGATATATACTCTGTTCTAATGACTTTTAATTAATCTTAGCAAAACCATGATCTTGAGTCTGATCATGGGGACATTTCCAAACTGAGGGACCACCTCAGTTTGGTATGCCACTCAAAAAGATAATGAATAAATCAATGTGACTATGTTTGAGAATTGATATATCAAGGCACTGAAAGTGTGCAATGGGGGAGTGTCTCAACCCCCCCCCACGACCATTGCACTGCACACAGTGGAGGTTGGGAAGGACCAGGGGTTTGGGATGAATGTGAACTAAGAATGGAAAGACCTGATGGTCTACGAAGATAAGGGTGGAACCAAATTTGTACTTCCCCAATGAGACTAGAGAAACTCTTTGGAAAAACTATGTGAGTGTGGCCTGGCCCATTGGCACAGTTCTGAGAAACATCTGGGGGGGGTGGTCCTCTGGGTTTGGGCCCACTCTTAAAAACTTATTTTAAGAGTCAGGCTTTTATTTTGTTCTGGGTAGTTGTAATGTTGGTGTAATTAATAACACCTATTATTGGGCTGGAGAGATGGCCTAGCGGTTAAGAGTACTGACTGCTCTTGCAGAGGACCTGGGTTCAATCCCCAGCACCCACATGGTGGCTGAGAACTGTCTTTAACTCCAATTCCAGGGGAATCCGACACCCTCTTCTGACCTCTGCGACATTGCAGGGCATGGGTGCACAAACCTACATGCAGACAGTACATTCATACAGATAAAAAAAATAAAATAAGACAACACCTATTATTATTATTATTATTATTATTATTAGTAGTAGTAGTAGTAGTATCACCTTCCTAGTTCCCATCTAATTCCTTCTTCATTTTCCATGAATTCCCCAGCATAAGTCTCGTGCTTTTCTTTATGCTTAATCTTGGTGACAAGAACATAAACACAGCTGTACATACACAAACATTTATCAGTCAGACTCCACAGAATCTTATGTGCTAATATGGCTTGCCTCGTAAACTTCCATCATGACCACATGAGATCTGGGCAACTCTCTGAGGCGGCTTCCTGCATGAGGCAGCTCAGCTGTTGAGGTTCCATCATTTCTCTATCTGGGCTTCTGCTTTGTCCAGGGCAAGAAGAAAAATGGACTGGAGAACTTCCCAGAGGTGTTTCCTTTCAGAACATTCCGGAGGAGATATGTTAAAGACATTATTGTCTTTGATAGATGAGGCAAATAGGTAGACTGGCTCCTCTGAGTCCGCACGGTGGGAATGTGGAAGGGCAAAGCTTCCAAGGACAGAGGCTTGGGAAAAAACCTCACCTTAAAAAAAAAAGACAAAAACACCAGTGTTGATGGTTAACTAATTCAGCATGTTCCCCAAGCTCCAGCAGTAACAGTCTCACAGAACAGCCCTTCAAACTGGTCTTCTCTAGAAGGAGGAAAGAATGGAAGGCATTCTGCACTATGGAACATCCCAGAATAGTTCCACCAGATAAACACATTCTTTCCTAGTAGAAATCCATTGGGAAAGAGTTACCTCTCCCTCTCTTTTTTTTTCCTTCACTGATTTCTATTTATTTATTTGTTTGTTTATTTATTTAATTTGCTTTCTTAATTTTTTATTTAACAAGATAGTAAACACAGGCAATAAACATAAGGAATATCCATCTAAACACAATTAGTAAGCATCTAAGTCCAATTCTTGTACAACCCAGATTCCCTAGGTCCAGTTAGAGAGGTTTGTATATATAAACGTGAAATCAAATAAAAGTCCAGTCCATTTTTGCTGTGATCTCACAATTCACCCCCTTCTTTGGCCCTTACAATCTGATGGGCCAATATCTTCCATGAGAGTCCTTGAGCTTTGGAGGGGAGGGCGAGAGAGAGTGAGAGATGGGAGGATCCATTTTTGCTCTGAGGTGACACATCAAACTCCTGAGTTTGTCCAAGTTCTGTTTTCAATGAACTGGTGGCTCATTTAGGAGTCTCCTTTTAATTTTAGCACTAAAACACGATTAGAAATAAATGTTAACAATTATAAGAAGTTACGCTATAGGCACAAACACATATGCTTGGCTGGTATCTTGGTCGGGGCATTATAGCTCTTTAACAAAGTTACCTCTCTTAACAGTGGTCAAGAGCTGTGACTAAAATAAGTCTGGCTGGTCAGTTACAATTAAGTCCATGCTGACTAGCACCCAACCCACTGGTGACACCATAGAAAGTAAATTGGTGCTGGAGGCCTTGGCCTCTGGAAGAACCATTGACATGTGCTCTTGAGCTCAACAAAAACACCCTTTACAGGGCCTGGAGAGATGGCTGGGTGGTTAAGGGCACTGACTGCTCTTGAAGAGGATCCGGGTTTGATTCCTAGCACCCACATTCAGGCCATCAATAACTCCAGTTCCAGGGGAATCTGACATTCTTCTGACCTCCACAGGCATTTCCTGACATGAGTGCACTTACATACACGCATCATGCACATAAAAATGGAAATAAAATATTTTTTAAATGTTTTTAACAGAAACCCAGTGTGTTCTCCTGTAGATTTCTGTCCTAGTTTGCTTTCAATTGCTGTAACAAAATACTCTGGCCCAAACCAACTTGGGGAGGAAAGGGTCCATTCATCTTACATCTGTCAGGTCACAGTTCATTCCTGAGGGAAGCCCATGGTAGGAACCTGGAGGCAAGAGTTGAAGCACAGGCCATGGAGGAACACTGCTTACTGGCTTGCTCCCCTGGTCCATGCTCAGCCTGCTTTCTTATACAGTACAGAAGAACCTGCCCAGGAGTGGCACAACCCATAGTGTGGTGGGCCCTCCCACATCACTCAATAGTCAAGAAGGTGCCATACAGACATGTCCTCAGGCCATTCCAGTGGAACCAATTCCCCAGTTGAGGCTCCTTCAACCCAGGTGTGTCAAGTTGAAAGTAAAGCTATCCAGCACAATTCATATTTTCATTTTGGAGAATAGATACATATAGTTATTTCTAGTTTTTATTTTTATTTTTTGGTAACATGCCTGGCAGTAAAACACCTGGCACTCAAATACGTGTTTCCTCCTTTTTCTCAAAGCTGAATCACTGTGAGGAGATGTTTACATAATGCTAAATTTATTTCCACATTTGTCCTTGGTTCAGGTGAGCTTCAGAAACCTGTCCTTATTAAAGTTTAAGACAAAAGAAATGTTTTCAAACTCACCTTTATTTTGAAAGCCTATCCAATTTTTTAACACTACTGTTAGGTGAGGAAGAGCTAGTCTTCACTGATGCCCTCCCACAGCAGCACCTACACTGGAATTCACACATTCTGTCAATTGTGGTAAGGGCTACTGTGCCAAATTAGTGTGCTCAGCTGTTCTTTAGTGCAAGTTCATTCACATAGCTCTAGTCAGCCTGTCCAGGGTCCCTTGCTTTAAGAAGAACTGCTCTTCCTCACCTAACAGTAATCAGCTGCCAATATTTCTTCAGCTAAGATTGGGTTCTGCTGCCCATTTCCCCAGTTCCATGCTGGGTTTTTGTCTGGTTGAGTTTGCATTGGTCTTGTGTGTGCTGACACCATTGCTGTAGGTTCACATGAGCAGGGTCCCAGGAGCCTGTAGGACTCTATTTCCATATGGTCATGTGTCACCTCCCTGGCTCTTACAATCTTTCTTTTTTTTAAATAATGCTTTTATTGATGTTTTGTGTATTTCAGACATTATCAGTTCAGTTTAGATATATTCCCCTTTCCCTTCCCCCCACCCCACCCAGATCATGCACTCTGCCATAACTGTCCTGCATCTTTCTCTCAGTCTTTTTTTTTTATGTTTAGGAATTCAGATTTTCCTCCTTTAATTTTATATTACTCTAAAATATGAATACATACTTTCCACTCATATACAGTAATTACAGAGTCTGAAAGTAAGTGGTGATTTGATTTTAGAGCCCATTAAGAGATTTACATTATAATAACATAGTTGCTTTCAGATAAACAGAAATATAACAATAATTTCATTCAGCTTGCCTTTCATCTGGGGATTTGGTGTTAGTATCCACAAATGAGGGAGACCATTCACGGCTTGTTTTTCTGGGACTGTGTTACTTCACTTAGAATAATGGCTTTGAGTTCCATCCATTTACCTGCAAAGTTCATGATGTCATCTTTCTTTACTGCTGAGTAGTACTCCATTGTGTAAATGTGCCACATTTTTGTCATCCACTTGTCAGTTGAGGGGCATTTGAGAAAAATGCAAAACGGGGGGGGGGAGGTGCTCTACCAGACTTAAAGCTATATTACAGGGCCATAGTCACAAAGACAGCCTGGTACTGGGACAAAAACAGACCCATTGACCAGTGGAACAAAACTGAAGATCCAAACTCGAGCTCATACAATTTCAGCTACCTCATATTTGACAAAGGGGCAAAAAAAAAAAAAAACCTCAATGGAGGAAGGCTAGCATCTTCAGCAAATGGTGCTGGCAAAACTGAATTACCATTTGTAGAAGAACAAAATTAAACCCCTACGTCTCACCTTATACAAAAATCAACTCCAAGTGGATCAAAGATCTGAATGTAAAACCTAAAACCCTGAAGGTGATAGAAGAAAAAGTTGGTAACAACCTACAAGACATAGGTGTAGGAAAAAGACTTTCCAAATCAGACAGCAGCTGCACAGGAAATAAGGATAACAGCTGACAAATGGGACCTCATCAAACTCAAAAGCTTCTGTACATCGAAGGAAACTATCAAGGAAGTGAAGAGAAAACCCTCAGAGTGGGAGGAAATCTTCACCAGTGATACATCTGACAGAGTATTAACATCACTAAGGAGGTGGAAGAGGTGTAGGACCTGGTGGGACACAGGCTGAATCTGCCCCATGGTTAGCTGAGCTACGGGCCTGTTGCCAAATTGGCTTCTATTCTTTGGTGTAGAAGTGAAGTAAGCCCTGCTGCTCAACACATACTGAGCATGCTCAATTGTTATTTCCCATGGAACCAACTTGAAATCTGCCTAACAGCCTGGCAATAGATGATGCAGCCTCAGACTGAACCTATGAGAGAAAAGATATGCCAACTGTTAGCCAACTGGCACACTAACTGCCACCTGCTAGGGACCAATGGGATGCAGGGAGGGGGTATAGTAGTCTGCTTGATTCCTGTAATAACCGGGGTCTGTGTAGTTGACTCTGCGCCTTCCTACCCCTCCCCCAAGAGTCTTGTGTCAGGGTGGCCAGCTACAGTAAAGCATCCATGGTGGAGGACTGGCTAGACTGCCCAGCCCTGGGCCCTGGTTGGAAGCGACGAGAGGCCTCCCGAAAGACAGGTGCCACCTGTGTACGCTCAGACATCTACTGCCAGAGCCCCACAGGAGACAAGATCCGAAGCAAAGTTGAGCTGACCCGATACTTAGGCCCTGAATGTGACCTAACCCTCTTTGACTTCAAACAAGGCATCGTGTGCTATCCAACTCCCAAGACTCCTTTGACTGTCCCCAGCAAGAAGCAAAAGAAGCCTTCCAAACCAGCAAAGACTCAGAAACCTGCTATTACTGAACAACAGAGACCTGAGGGCAGAAAGGAGACTCCCCAGAATGAGATTAAGGCTAACACTAGCACAGCCCCAGCCCCAGCCCCAGCTTCTTTCCCTGCTCCTGGGTGCTGTGAGAGTGTGGAATCCGGTTCTCAGGGGATGGTGATACTAAAAGGCAGCGGCTCAAGACGTTGTGCAAAGACTGCCGGCACAGAGAATTGCCTTCATCTGAGAGCAGAGAACGTTTAAGTGAATTGGCTGTGGAGAATGTGCAGCCTGCCTGGTAACTGTAGACTGCGGGGCTTGCTCTACCTGCCTCCTGCAGCTGCCCTGGGATGGGGCCTCGGGGTTATTCTGCAAGAGTGGAGATGCTGCCTCCGGATTGTGAAGTGGAATCAAAGGTGCAGAGTGTGCCTGTGCTGTCAGATCCAAGAGGACTGTGGCCATTGCCGAGCATGCCTTCGCCCTCCCGGGCCTGGTCTCAGGCGTCAGTGGAGGTGTGTGCAGCCGCGCTGCCTCTGGGGTAAAAGTAGCAAGAGTGGTAAGGGCAGCTCCAAGGCTGCTGCCCGGCATCACTCCCCAGCTCAGCCAGTGCCTGGGCTTCCTGCACAGCAGCTCCCCAAGCCCACAGAGCTGCACGCCAGCGTCCTAGCGCCCTCATCACCTGCTGAGTTCATCAATTACTGTGTAGACAAGGAGGGGTAAAAGCGGCTGCTGCCCAGTGTTGGGTCAGGGTCTGAAGAGGGAACCGAATCACCTCTACATCACTCACGTCGAAAGAGACCTTGTTCTGCTCGATGACGGCTCTGTCTGGGCTCTTCCTTAAAGGTCTCTTTGACTGTGCACTCAGCCCAACCAGCCCATGCTCAAGGTCCAGGGACACGGGAAGCAGATGGTGTCTTTGTGCTGCCCCGACCTGGCACAGACTTTGTGTTTTTACGGGAGAGTGCTAGCAACCCTGTGCAGGTGCCAGGCCCTGCTGCAGCTCCCTCAGAAGCCCCTTTGCAGGATCAGTGCTCAGCCCAGAGTTGGGTTGTGGCCTTACCGGAGACGAAGCAAGAGAAGGTAGATGCCCCAGAGGAGTGGACATCAGCCACAGCCGCCCTGACTTCGGCATTTCAGCCTGACTTTCCTAGCAAGGCAGCAGATCCAGGGCTTCTACCTGTGAAACAAGAGCCACCTGACCCTGAGGAGGAAGAGAACAAAGATTATGTCTCCGAATCAGCCCCAGAGGAGGAGGCAGGAGGGCCTGGCATACCCGTTGATCACGGAGATTTTTCAGCCTGGGTGGAACCCGCTTCTGGGACACAGGAATCTGGTTGCCAAGGCTACATAAACTTTTATCAGTAAAGGAAAATGAGTATTTTACTGAACTACAGTTAAAAGAAGAAATATTGTAGGAGAGAAAAACAATTATTAAGAGAAGACATTATTTTGTTGTTGAAAACCTGAACCTGCAAATCAGTAAATGGAATCCTGGAGTGGGTGGGTTACAGATAATTAAGAATGCTAATTTGCAGTAAATTGGAACCTTAAGAGGGTGTACACAGTTGTTGCACTTGGAATTATGAGTATACATCAGTGATTGGCCTAGTTTCTCGTTCTCCCCCACACCCTGTGCTTCCTCCCACTTTAGAATGAGGGTACCAAAGTGGCATTCTTAATTGGCTTTCAGGTACTCACTATGATCTTGCTATTGATGGAAAAGAAAATAGTGGTTCCCACATGTGCTGAACCCATTCCCCTGGACTGTGTTGCCAGTTCAGCCTGGGATCCTGATTCTCAAGAATTATCTGAACTGATTCATAACCTGGTCTTGGTCCACTGTGACCCCCTCCATTCATTTTTATTGTGTCCAATCAGGTCAGGCCACTGCCTTGTCAGCTCATTTGATTTGCCTCCTTTCTAAGGTAACCTGAATTCTAAGCTCTGTCCTAAGTAGCACAGTGGATTTTATTCACAAATATTAGGGATTGGTGACCTGATAAAGCACTTTAGTCCTTTAAGTCTCAATCAGCTTCATTGTAAAATAAGGCTGGTTAGACCTGCAGTTTCTCCAACTTTGTAAGATATTTATCAATCTCAAAGGTATCTGAAAACACCGTGAAAAAAAAAAGAATTCTGCTGTGAAACCATCTGGGCCTGGGCTTTTTTAGTTGGGAGGCATTTTATTACATCTCAACTTCCTCAAGTATTATAGGTCTGTTTAAGCTGTCAATCTCTTCTTGGTTAAGCATTGGTGAATCCCAGGATTTCAGATATTCATCCATTTTGCTTAGGTTTTCAAATTTAGTAAAGATTTTTGAAATATTCTAATATGGATTGTCTGGATCTTTTCTTTATCTGTTGTAATGTTTCCCCTTTCATCACAAATGCTATTGATTTGGAGTTGCTCTTTCTTTCTTTTAGTTAACTGGGCTAGAGGTCTGTCTATTTTTATCTTTTCAAAGAACCAGCTTTTGGATTCATTGATTTTTTTTTTGTATTGTTTACTTTGTTTCTATTTCATTGATTTCTGCTCTGATTTTTGTTATTTCTTCCTGTCTGTTGGGGTTAGGGTTCATTTGTTGTAAGTGTTTTTAGCTGCAGTGTTAGATTGTTTATTTGTTCTCTTTCCATTTTTTTTTTAATGTGGGCACTTAGGGCTATAAATTTCCCTCTTAGGTCTGACTTTAATGTATCCCACAGGTTTTGTCGTGTTGTATTGTCGTTTAGTTCCACAAATGCTTTTATTTCATTCTTTATTTCTTCTCCGACCCACTCATTGTTCAGGATTGTGTTGTTTAGTCTCCATGTGTTCTTATAGTTAGTAGGGCTTACCCTGGTGTTAATATTGAGCTTTATTGCACTGTGGTCTGATAGAATGCATGGAATAATTTCAATCCTTTTGTATTTGTTGACATTTATTTTGTGTCCCAGTATGTGGTCGATTTTGGAGAATGTTCTGTGGGGTACTGAACATTCTCTGGTGTTTGGGTGGAATATTCTGTAGATATATGTAAGGTCCATTAGTTGTATTGAATTGTTCAGTTCCAATGACTCTCGGTTTATTTTTTGTCCAGTTGACCTATCCAAGGGACTCAGTGGGGTATTGAAGTCCCCCACTATTAGTGTGCTGGGATTAATCTGTGTCTTGAGGTCCTGAAGGATTATGATTATAAAGTTTGTGGCACCAGAGTTTGGTGCATAAACATTTAAGATTGTGAAATCTTCCTGGTTAGTGTTCTGTTGATAAGGATATAATGGCCCTCTTTGTCTTTTCTGATTAATTTTACTCTGAGGTCCATTTTGTCTGATATTAGGATAGCCACTCATGCTTGTTTTTGGTACCATTTGCTTGGAATATTTTTTTTCCATCCTTTCACTCTAAGGTGCTGTCTGTCCTTGAGGGTGAGATGGGTTTCTTGTAGGCAGCATATAGATGGATTCTGTTTCCTAATCCATTCTCCTAGTCTATGTCTTTTGATTGGGGAGGTTAGACCATTAATATTTAAGGTTATTATTGAGAGATGTGTGTTGTTTCCTTTCAACTTATTTTTCATTTGCATTCTTGGTCTAGGTATTTATTTACTCTGTTATGCTGTTGTTAATTTCTCTCTTGGGTTGTTTAAGGATAGCTCCTTTCCTCTGTTCTTTGAATTGCTTTGAGTATTTTCTGAACTGTTGGGTTTTTTGACATGTGTTCTTTCATTTTGTTTATGTCCTGAAAGATTTTTCTTTCTCCTTCAACTATGATTGACATTTTTGCTGGGTATAGTAATCTGGGTTGGCATCTAAAGTCATTTAGTCCTGAGAATACTTTGGTCCATGATCGTTTGGCTTTCATAGTTTGCACTGAGAAGCAAGCTGTAATTCTGATGGGCTTCCCCTTGTATGTGATTTGTTGTTTTTCTCTTGTGGCTTTCAGTATTTTGTCCTTGTTTTGAGCATCTAGTGTTTTAACTATAATATGGTGTGGGGAATTTCTTTTCTGGTCTTGTCCGTTTGGTGTTCTATGTGCTTCTTGTATTTGTCTGGGTTTGTCTTTTTTTCAGTTTGGGGAAATTTTCTTCTATTATCCTGTTGAAGATCTGATAAGTACCAAATCTCTTGGGATTCTCCTTCCTCTATCCCTATGATGTGGAGGTTTGGTCTTTTCATAGTGTCCCACATTTCCAGTTTTATCACTCTTGTGTTTTAAAAAATTTTTCATAATCTTTACTTGAGGTTTCTAGCTGCACTGTGTTATCCTGTAGGTCTGATAGTCTTTTTTCCTGCTTCATCCATTCTGCTTCTGAGGATTTTCCCCATCCTTTCCTGCTGATTGGATGAATGTTCAATTTTTTTCTTCATTTCATCCTGTGATTTCTTTAGTATTTCCACTTCTTTTGGGGCTTTTCATTCTCTTCTTGTAGCTCCTTGCTTTGCTGCTCAGTTTCTTTTTTCCTTTCAGCCTGAGATCTTTTCAGAGTGTCCACTTCCTTCCAGAGTTTGCCATTCTCTCCTTCTAGTTCTTTTTGGAGTTTGTATTTCTCTTCCTTTAGTTCTTTTTTTTTTGTTTGTTTTTTTTGTTTTTTCTAGACAGGGTCTCCCTGTAGCCCCATCGGTCCTGGAACTCACTCTGTAGACCAGTCTGGCCTTGAACTCACAAAGATCCACCTGCCTCTGCCTCCTCAGTGCTAGGATTAAAGGTGTGTGTCACCACACCTGGCCTCTAGTTCTTTTCAGAGTTTGTTAATCTCTCCCTTTAGCTCTTTCCAGAGTATATCATTCTTTCCTTCTAGTTCCTTCATGAGTTCTTCATTCTCTCCCTTTAGTTCTCTGATTTGTTCTTTATAGTCTTTGAATATGTCTACAATTGTTCTTCTAAGCTCAGTGTCTTGGTTTCCTTCCAGGGAGATCTCACTGTTGGGATCTTCTACAGGACTGGTTGAGTTTGGTGGGGATTTATTATGAGATTTTCCCATATTGCTTTTTTTCCGTTGTGTCTTTGGCATGTGGATTTGTTTTTTTTCCCTCTTTGTTTGTTTGGCATCTGTTGCTAATCTCAAATGTTAATATGGAGGGCTGGTTGGTTCTCAGCTTTGGCTGTGAAACCTAGAACCACTGACACTGCTGGATCGTCCCAACCACAGTAAAACCACAGCGCCAGCAGCTTATACTTTCCAACACAGTACCAGTAGCTTGGGAGGGGGTGCAGGAGGGGGTGTGTGATGGTTAATCCTGGGTGTTAACTTGACTGGACTAAAGAACAAATAAGAGAAAAAGGATCTTCGGATTGGACTACCTCAACCAGGATAGCCAATCCCAAGGAATGATAATCCTTGGTGCAGACTATTTGATGTAATTATGAAGATAGATCCATTTGACTCACCTAACTCACCTCTTGTCAGAAGCAAGGAATTTAGCAACTCTCTATATAAAACATTTGAGAAATTGAGGAAAAATAAGGAAAATAATGATATTGCCTGGTTGCTCCTAGCATGTCTGGATAAAGTGATAGAGGAAAATAAGGAGCTCAGTGATAAAAATGACCAGCTCCAGATTCGAAACAACAGTTTAAAAGTTTCTAAGTGTGCTCTGGAAGAGCATCTTCTCTCCAGCAGCCAAAGAGCTAAAGTGGCAGAAAAATCAAGCTGGAGCCCTTATAATGCGTTTTGCTGATTTACAACACAAATTTAATTCCCAGCCATGAAAAGTGTCAGCAGTCAAAGTGAGAGCACTTGTGGGTAAAGGGTGGAACCCTGAAACTTGGGATGGAGATGTGTGGGAGAACCACGATGATGAGGGTTTTGAACCCTCGGATTCGGAGGGATTTTCTTTATCTGAGGAATTAATCTCCCCACCCTCAACAGAAAATCCACACCCTGCAGATCCCCCCTCCCCACCCTTGCCTGAGGAAACTAATTTCCCCCTGCCAGTGGGAGCTAATGTCCCTCAGGGCCCAACAATGTTGCCTCTAGACCTATAACCAGAGTCAAGGCTAAGCAAGCCCCTGAAGGTGAGATAGAAAGTGTGGTCCATGAGGAGGTGTGCTACACCACTAAAGAAATTAATGAGTTTGCTGATTCATTCCATCAGAAGCCTAAGGAATATGTGTGGGAATGGATTTTAAGGGTGTGGGATAATGGTGGAAGGAATATAAAATTGGATCATACTGAGTTTATCGATATGAGCCCACTGAGATTCTAGGTTTAACATGGAAGGCTCGAGCAGTTAAAAAAGGTGTTAAAAGTTTATTTGAATGGTTGGGTGTCGTATTTATTAAAACATGGCCTACTAACAGCGAGTTAGAGATGCCTGATATTCTTTGGCTTAGTACTGATGAAGGGATTGTGAGGGTCAGGCAGATGGGCATGCTTGAGTGGACTTGAAGTGTAAAACCACATTCTTCACAATATGAGGACCCAGAGGACATGCCACTCACTGAATTTATAAGATGGAAAGTACTGAGAGAGACACCAGAACATTTGAAGAGCTTTGTTTTTGCTCTATTTCTTATGCCAGATCTTACAGTTAGAGAAGTTGTGGCTCGTTTGCATAAATTAAATGTACACGTAGTAGGTCTAACAGGACCTCAGGGTAGGCGTCAGGTGGCAGCACTGAATCGCAGAAGGCCAGATGAGCGTAGTTACAGTAATTATCATAATGGGTGGCAAAGGCAAAACAATACCTATAATGGCATGACCCGAAATGATCTTTGGAACTGGCTAATTAATCATGGTGTTCCCAGGAACCAAATACATAAGAAGCCTACTAAGTTTTTATTTGATCTGTATAAGCAGAAAAGCTCTAGAACGAATGACAGGAAGTCAACATTTGATTTTAGGAGTAGCGAATCCCGCCCAGTTGACCAGTTTCCAGACTTGAGACAGTTCACAGACCCAGAACCCCTTGAATGAAGGGGTGGCCGGGTTCCAGTGAGGAAGGACCTTGTCACAATACCAAAGAGTTATGCTGTTTGCCTTCCTCCTGTCCTTCCCCAGAGGGACCTGAGGCCTTTTACTAGGGTAACTGTACACTGGGGAAAAGGAAATAATCAGACTTTTCGAGGCCTATTGGATACTGGTTCTGAGTTGACACTGATCCCAGGAGACCCTAAAAAGCATTGTGGCCCTCCGGTTAAAGTAGGGGCCTATGGAGGTCAGGTGATAAATGGAGTTTTGGCTGAAGTCCGACTCACGGTGGGCCCAGTGGGTCCCAGAACGCATCCCGTAGTTATTTCCCCAGTCCCAGAATGTATAATTGGGATAGATATAATTAGAAATTGGCAGAATCCCCACATTGGTTCCCTGACCTGTGGAGTGAGGGCTATTATGGTTGGAAAGGCCAAATGGAAACCATTGGTGTTGCCTCTACCAGGGAAAATAGTGAACCAAAAACAGTATCATATCCCTGGAGGGATTGCAGAGATTAATGCCACTATCAAGGATTTGAAAGATGCAGGGGTGGTGATTCCTACCACATCTCCATTTAACTCTCCAATTTGGCCTGTGCAAAAGACAGATGGATCATGGAGAATGACAGTTGACTATCGAAAACTCAACCAAGTAGTGACACCAATTGCAGCCGCTGTACCAGATGTGGTGTCCTTACTTGAGCAGATTAATATGTCTCCTGGTACCTGGTATGCAGCTATTGATCTGGCCAATGCTTTCTTCTCAATACCGGTTCATAAGGACCACCAGAAGCAATTTGCTTTCAGCTGGCAAGGCCAACAGTATACCTTTACTGTCTTACCTCAGGGGTATGTTAACTCTCCAGCCTTGTGCCATAACTTAGTTAGAAGTGATCTTGATCGCCTGACTCTTCCACAAAATATCACACTGGTCCACTATATTGATGATGTTATGCTGATTGGACCCAGCGAACAGGAGGTAGCAGCTAGTCTAGACTTGGCAAAGCATATGCACATGAGAGAATGGGAAATAAATACAACTAAAATTCAAGGGCCATCTACCTCAGTGAAGTTTCTAGGAGTTCAGTGGTGTGGAGCATGCAGAGACATTCCTTCTAAGGTAAAGAATAAGTTGTTACACCCGGCCCCTCCCTCCACCAAGAAAGAAGCACAACGTTTGGTGGGCCTTTTTGGATTCTGGAGGCAGCACATTCCTCATTGGGTATGTTACTACAACCCATATATCAGGGCCTTGGAAGGCAGCAAACTTTGAGTGGGGCTTGGAACAGGAAAAGGCTCTTCAACAGGTCCAGGCTGCAGTGCAGGCTGCTCTGCCCCTAGGGCCATATTATCCAGCAGACCCAATGGTGCTTGAGGTATCAGTGGCAGATAAAAATGCCGTCTGGAGTCTGTGGCAGGCTCCCACAGGAGAATCACAGAGGAGGCCCTTGGGATTTTGGAGTAAGGCTCTACCTTCATCTGCAAACAACTATTCTCCTTTTGAGAGACAGCTTTTAGCCTGCTATTGGGCCTTAGTGGAAACCGAACATTTGACAATGGGCCACCAAGTCACGATGCCATCTGAGCTTCCCATCGTGAGCTGGGTGTTAGCTGACCCACCAGAACATAAAGTAGGACATGTGCAGCAACAGTCTATTATCAAATGGAAGTGGTACATATGTGACAGGGCCCAGGCAGGCCCTGAGCGCACAAGAAAGCTACATGAAGAAGTTGCCCAAATGTCTATGGTTCCCACTCCTGTTACAATGCCTCCTGTGCTTAAGCATGCACCTATGGCTTCCTGGGGTTTGCCCTATGATCATTTGACTGAGGAAAAGAAGACTAGGGCGTGGTTTACTGATGGTTCTGCACGCTATGCAGGCACCACCCAGAGGTGAACAGCTGCAGCATTACAGCCTATTTCTGAAACAACCCTAAAGGACACTGGTGAAGGAAAGTCTTCACAGTGGGCAGAACTTTCTTTAGAGAATGCTGACTAATACAGGGGGAGAGTGTTATTCCTTCAGGCCAATAAGTGTGTGCACCATTGTCTGTTCTTCTATCCATGCACATAGTTCCTCTCTATGATTCTAGCAGTGAGTGGCAGAGTCCCAGGTGGGCAGCAAGCCTGTGCACCAGACTCCCACCTGGTCGATGAGTAGTTAAGTATTTTCTAAATAGGATTGTAGTCACTCTGAAAATAATACCAATAATTTGCAAGTGGAATCTCCTGGAATTAAAAAGTTCCTGAACAGCACAATATATTGTCAGTTGAATGAAGAGGCAGACAACAGAAAGAGAGAAGATATATGCTGGTTATACATCTGACATATGGTTAATATCTAAAACATACATACAAAGAACTAAAATTAGGCATTAAGAAAACAACCTAATAAAGATTGGGATGTAGAACTAAACAGAGTTTTCAAAATATGAAATGCAAATGGCTAAAAATAAAATCCCTAAACCTTAAATAGTGTGGAATATAATTAGCCATAAGGGAAATGAAGTTAAATGGACTTAAAATTCCATCTCACCCTAGTCAGAAAGACTATCAGTAAAAACTTCAAATGTGCAAGATGTGGTGGCACATGTCTTTAATCCTTGCACTTGGGAGGATCTCTGGGTTCAAGGCCAGCCTGTTCTACATAGTGAGTTCCAGACCAGCTGGGGATATATGTCTCAAAAAAAAAAAAAAAAAAAAAAAGACCAAAAAACTACAACAACAAGAACAACAAAAAACTTTAAATGCTGGGAAGGATGTGAGAAAAGGAAACCCTTACACAGTATTGGATGAGGAGTATAACCTGGTATAGCCACTGTGGAGATCATTGTGAAGAGTTGTCAAAAGGCTAAAAGTAGAACTTCCATGGGACCCATCTGTACAACTCCTGGGTATATAATTCAAGGACTCTACCTAAAGCAGCATACCACACAGATCTTTGCAAATCCATGTTCTTTGCTTCTCTGTTCACAAGTAGGGAATGGAATGTATATCAACTAAAGGATAAATGTGTATCAAGTAATGGACAAACAATGAAAGTGTGTTGAAAACACAGTTATAGTCATCTGTAAAACAAAATTAAAATTTCAGGAAAATGGGATAGAAGTAGAAACTATTATACTGTGTATCGTAGTTTGAGAATATAATGTTCCCCACAGGTTTGGGCATTTGAACGTTTTGTCCTCGGCTTGTGGCATTGTTTGGGAGGCAGAGAAATCTTCAGGAGGTGGAGCCTTGATAGACTGACTCCAGGCAGGTTTGCAGTTTTGCAGTCTATCTGTGATCCCCATGGTCGCTATGCTTCCTGATGCCAGGTGATTTCTGCTCCTGTGCTGTGCCTTCTCTGCCCTGATGGACCCTGTTCTAGTTTGTCTTCCACTGCTGTGACAAAACACTCTGACACCAACTTGGGGAGGGAAGGGTTTATTCATCTTACATCTCCTGGGTCACAGTTCTCAGGGAGCCCAAGGCAAGAACTCAGGGCAGGAACCTGGAGGCAGGAGCTGAAGCACAGGCCATGGAGGAGTACTGTTCAGTGGCTTGCTCACCTGGCTCATGCCCAGCCTACCTTCTTATATGGTACACAACAACTTGCCCGGGGTGGTAGTACTCATTGTGGGCTGAGCCCTCCCACATTGCCTGACAATCAAGACAATTCTCCACAGATGTGGCCACAGGCCAATCCAATGGAGCCAATTCCCCAGTTGAGGCTCCCTCAACCCAGGTGTGTCAAGTTGACACTAAAGCTATCCAGCACAATTGACCCCTTGTCAACTTGATACACAAAACATATCACTATTAAACCACCACCTTTCCAGTTCTTATCCCCAAAGTATGATGTTAACATTAATCACAACCTAAGACAGTACAACCTTAAAAGCCCCACAGTCCTTAAAATGTCCAAACACTTAAAAGTTCACAGTCTGTTAAAAGTCTCTTAACTGTGGGCTGCTGTAAAATCCAAAACAAGTACTGTCTTATTTCAAAGGGAAGAATCAGGCACACTCAAACAAAACCTAAGTCCAGCAAGTAGCTCAAGGCTGGACACCTGGGACTCACTCGCTCATGGTCTTCTGGGCTCCAAAGGGGTTTTGGCAACTCTCCCTCTCCTCTGACTCTGCCATCCACAGCACAACACAGCTCATCTCACAGGCCCAGGCCGACTCCATCAGACTACACCATACACTGTCTTGGTGGTCATACCACTCCCCAGGCATGTCCAAAAAGCTGGGGTCACACTGAAACTGAGGCAGCACTTCACCAATGGTTCTTCTGACCTCTCCTGGTGCAAAGCCTCACTTCTCTCCATGACCCCTGCAATCCTGGGGTCTTCAACTGCAACCGAGTTGAGCACTTCTACCAATGGTCATTCCTGACCTTCTCACAGTGCCAAGCCTTTGCTGCTCTCTGTGACCCCCCATATGTTTTTAAACTCCAGAACCATATAGGGAGACTCTAACACACATACCCAAGTCCTGCTTCTGGATTGAGATGGAGGCTCGAGCCCCTTCTGGAAACACAGCTTTTCTGTGTCCTGGACACCTGAAGAAATTCTCCCGAAGATTTCAACCACAGTGATGCCTGGTTCTTGTTAACTTGTAACAGCTGATTTTTCAGCCCCAGCTGAAGCCAGCATAGTTTGTCATAAACACAGTACAACAAAGATGTCCCTTAAGGTTCTGGTCCCTCGTTACTTGCTGCTGATTCTTCAGTCCCAGCTTACCAGAACCTACAGATTACATAGTCCTGAGATCTCTGCTCCCCTTTGAACTAGATCGTCCACAATCCAGGCCTCCATCTTCTACACATCCTTCAAGCAAAAACTGCTCCAAGCTCCGACAGCAATGATCTTAGGCATTCGATGATCTTCCCACATGAAAGTCCAAACGCCTCCACAATCCTTGCCCAAAACACCACAGTCAGGTCTGTCACAACAAATAGCCACTCTCTGGTACTAATTTCTGTTCTAAAGGTTTTGTCCTTCCATTGCTGTGACAAAACACTCTGACCAACACCAACTGGGAGGAAGGGTTTAATTCAGCTTACATTATCTGGGTCACAGTTCTCAGGGAGCACAAGGCAAGAACTCAAGTGGCAGGTACCTGGAAGCAGGAGCTGAAAGCACGGCCCCTTATGAGGATTGGCTGTCACCTGGCGTGGTTCTGCTCCCTGCTCATCCTTCAGACCTGCCTTCATAATACTGTACTACATGACAACAACCTGCCCAGGGTGGCACTACTCATTGTGGGCTGGACCCAAATTGCCTGACAATCAAGTCAATTCTCCACAGAAGGGCCACAGGCAATTCCAATGGAGCCAATTCCCAGATTGAGGCTCCTTCAATATAGATATGTATTATACATATTATATTTGAGCAGGGTCTCCCTTTCCCATGGTGAGCTAGAGCTTGCTATGTAAACCAGGCTGGCTCTGAACTCACAGAAGATCTGCTGCTCTGCTTCCCAAATATTGGATTAAAGGCCATGAGCCAGCCACCCTGGCTTAAAAGACAGTTCTAACTGCCATGTGGGTGTTGGGGCATTTTGAACCTGGGTCTTCTGTAAGAGCAGTCCAGGTGCTCTTTAACTTGCGGAGCCAAATCTTTCCAGGCGCCTATATTTTTATACATTTTTTGTGTATGAGTTATAGTCTGCATTCATATGTATGGTAAGTGAACCCAATTTAATGCAGTGCGTGAAGAGGTCAGAAGAAAGTTTCGGATCTGCTGGAACTGGAAGTTACAGATGTTGTTATATAGGGTTTGGATCAAACGTGTTCCCTCTGCAAGAGCAGCCAGTGCTTTTCACTTCTGAGCCATGTATTCAACCCCCAAGTTGTCTTTTTGTTGAGTATGCTATTCACAGCAAATAGAAAAAAGTAAATATTTTTATTATTTTTATTTGATGTGTACTGAGTGTATTGCCTACACAACACACACACACACAACTACACACAAACACATTATAGTTATATATATATATATATATATATATATATCCATGTCATGCAATGTCCAAAGAGCTCAGAAGAGAGCTTTGGGTCTCCCTTGAACTGGAGTTATAGTTTTTAGCAGCCATGTGAGTGCTAAGAACTGAACACAGGTTTTCTGTAAGAGCAACCTGTGCTCTTAACCACTGAGCCATCTCTCCAGCCCCAGTTTCCTGATTATTTTTATTTTATGTGTATGAATGTTTTACCTGCCTGTGTGTAAGTGCACCCATGTTGTGTGTGGAGGACACAGTAGGGTGTAAGATATACTGGTACTGGAGTTACAGATGGCTGTTAGCCACCAGGTGGGTGCTGGGAATTGAACCCTGGTCCTCTGCATGAACAGTCAGTGCTGTTAACTGGTGAGCCATCTCTTCATTCAATGTTTCCTAGTTTCCTGATATCATTTTTGCTTCTTTTTTGAGAGCGTGTCTCCCAGCTGTAGCTCTAGCTGTCCTGGAACTCACTGTGTAGACCAGGATGGCTTTGAACTCACAAAGATCAACCTGCCTCTGCCTCCTGAGTGCTGGGATTAAAGGCACGCACTGCCATGCCTGGCTTCTGATATAGAGTTTGCTTCTCTATTGCTATGATAAAACACTAACCAAAACCAATTTGGAAAAGAGTTTATTTGGCTTACACATCCTGAACACAGTCCATCATTGAAGGCAGACTGTCTTGGCTTAATCAGGGCAAAAACTTGGAAGCAAGAACTGAAGCAGAGACCATGAAGAATGCTGCTTCCCCCTGGCTTGCTTAGCTACCTTTCTTATACAGCTCAGGCCCAACTGCCTGGGAATGGTACCACCACAGTTGGCTGGGCCCTCCTGTATCAGTCAACAATTAAGGAAATGCCTCAGAGGAGAGATAAATAATGCCTAGCTAGATTCCAGAGGGAGTCATATTAGTCCAAAAACATACTGGCAAATTACACATATACTATCATTATATGAGTCCATATTCATAGCTGAAGGCAATATAACAAGAAACAGTACCAGACAGGAGAAACATTCCCTTGAGGTGTTGGTCAGGGTAGTCTAAGAGGCTCCCAAACTTACACAGCCTGTTGACACAGCCCTTGATTGCCTCTCAGAACTTGAAGGTAAGACCCTATTGCTGAAGACAGGACATACTTTGTACACAGGATTTGGAGCAATGGAGAAGGTACTGATCTGGAAGACACATGCCCTGAAGGCTAGCTCTCATAGTTTTGGAGAGCACTATGCAAGGTGCTAAAGGAGAATATTAATCAATGGTCCAATACCAGCGTCTAGGCCAAATAACCACATCAATGACAGGCACAGCAAATAACATTGTGGCAGTAGTGGCACTTTTATCTTGGAGGTAATTAACAACTACCTAATTGGACTTAAAGGCCATTCAATGGGAGGAAACTCATGTGTGGTACTGTAAACATAACCAAATATACATGGCTGGAGAAGTCATAGATCTTAAAGAAACACCCCAAGGTTGTCACATCCCTAGACTAATGTAATTTCTTACTGAGCTCAAAATATGCATCTTTCTATTTACAGACAAGTTTCCCAGTCAGAATTCATCAAAGAAGCTTCTTTTGCACCAGATGGAGACTACTGCAGAGTACCACCAGTGGTCATACACAGATATTCCTGTGAATTCCCAAGTCTAAGTGGCATATCTACAAAACAACTCATACACCTAAAGCTCACAGAACAAAGAACAAGAGATACAGAGGACACTAGTGAATCTCTCACTTCTTATTATGCAACTTCCTCATGCAACAGAAGGCCAGGAATACAAAAAGTCACAAATGGCCAAAGTGTAAAGAGTAAGAGTCTGCAGAATATGGGCCCCGGCACAGGACTCCTATGGTAAACCTCTCATACCCAGGGCTTGGAGACCATTGCAGAAGAGGGGTAGAAAGATTGTGAGAGTCAGGGAGGAGGTGTGTGAACATATGGAAATAGTTTTACAGGTTCCTGGGACCTTACTCACACCAACCTATAGTTATGGTGTCAGCATGCACAAGGCCTATACATACTCAAGCAGACAAAACCTCAGCACAAATCTGTGAAAATGGGTAGGTAACAAGTCCTAATTTAGCTATAGAATTATTGGCAGCTAATTACTACTGGGTGCGGAAAAGCTGATCTTCTTTAAAGGAAAGGACACTACACAGGCTGACTAGACTGCAGTGCATGAACTTGCACTGAGGAATGTCTGGGGACACTAATTTGACACCATAGGCCTTAACAAAAATGATGAAATGTATGAATTCCAGGTAGGAAAGAGGGGGGCCTATAGGAGTGTGGCATTGGGAAAGGAGATATAATGACGATCAGTATTGATCGAGCTGTTCTGTTTGAAATACACAAACATTCGACAGGAACCTGGAAGTCACACAGGCAGGTAGATTTTGGGGTAGACTGTCTCCTGGGCTGCTGGAAGGGGGTCGCAACTCTGAGCCCTCTTGTGGGGGGTGGCTGACTGGTTGGGACCACCCTTCGCCTGTGCACCCGGTGACCAGCAGGTCGGGTTTGGGTTTGGTGCCTCTGTGGCTTTGTGCTGGCCGGCTCCTGAGGCACAGGAACCTGGAAGTCACTCAGGCACGTACCAGGAGTCACTCAGGCAGGTACTGGGGCACAGGCTAGTTCAGGCATATATCCTCCCCCCCCCCGCCAACAGGAATTGGTAGTAGAAGAGTATCCAAGTGACTTTTTTTTGGAGAACCCTCAGAACGAAGAGAGAAGTGACTCAGAACTTCCAATATACACATATAAAACAAATTGAAAGCATAAACCTGAGACAAGTCAGTATTCCATAAACAAGGAGGAGGAAAGAAAAAAAAAGCATGGGAACAGGCAAGCAAAAACCATCCCTAACATAGTGAAAAGACATTGTGTGGTGATGAAACAGCAAAAAAGGGAACCACAGCCAAGACACGACACAGGGACACATAGGAAAGCAACAGGATAATGCCAACACGTGCTCTACCAACCTTGTAGTAGATAGCTACAATGGGATCCCCCGTGGAAGGTGACCCAAGGAACAGATCTCTAGAGGAATACATGCAGACCTATGCAGAAATTTAAAAAATAAAAGGAATTCGAGACAAAGAGAGAGAATGAAAAACTCAAAAAGAGACTACGAGGGCTACAATGACAACGTCTCAGAAAGAACTAAAGTGAAACAGATTGACAAAACTCATAAAAAACTAGAGGGAGAAAAAAACAAACTCGAAAGGAAGTAGAAACTCTGAAAAAGAAGCCAACCAATGAAAGTAAGAGCACCAAGAGATACTGAGAAGCTCAAAAGGAAAATGGAAACTAAAGAAATCACAGGATGACAAGATAAAGGAATGAATGCTCATGCCAATCAAGAAGAAAAGAAAAGAAAACCCTCAGATGAATTAGAGGAAGCAGAACAACGAATTCCAGATCTGAAAGATAACACAGAGCAACTAAAAAGCTCAATAAAGATATGAAAAATTTAAAAAATACACAAACGTGGAAACAACCAGGAAATAGGGACACTAATGAAAAAGGATCAAACGCTCCACATACAGAATAAGGAAGGAGAAGAATCTCAGGTAATAGTATTGGACAGATCTTCATACATGTTATAGATAGAAACTTCCCAGATAAGAAGACATAACCCATACAAATAAGGAAGCACATAGGAACTCCAATATACAAGATCAGAAGAAACCTCCCCATGCCATACTTTTAAACGGTAAAAGGCTACGATGCCCAATCAACAATAGGACAAATTCTGAAGGCTCCAAAGAAAAACAAGTCACAATACAAGGGAAACCCATAGGAATTACAAATGACTTCTCAGTCAAACCATGAAAGCAGAAAGAACATAGGAGCAGAAGCAATTTCCCAGTGTTAAAGGACTATGGATACCAAGCACAATATTTTACCAGCAAAAAATGTCAATTTAGTAAGGAAGGATGAAAGAAAATCTTCCCTGATATAACAAGATGATAGAATAATGACTGAACCAACCCTCCAAAATGCTTGAAGCAATTCAAGGGCAGAAGAGAGGAGCAACAATCTCAAACACCTAGGAAAAAAAATAATAAAAAACATAACCGTAGGAGAAACATAGAGCTAGGTCCAAATGGATAATAGGTGAAAGGAAGCACATCCATCTTTAATTATACCTTAAAATATAATGGTCTAAAATCCCAATCAAAAGGCATAGATGGATGAATGGATAGGAAACAAACCACTCTATATGCTGTCTACAAGAAACCCATCTCAATTTCAATGATAGGCACCAACTTAAGGTGAAGGGATGGAAGAAAGTATTTCAAGCAAATGGTACCAAAAGAAAGCAGGGTGTTGTATTCTAATCTAAAACCAAAGTAGACTTCAAGCGAATAAATCAAAAAGAGAAAAATAGGGCCATTACATCTTCTATTAAAGGAACAATTGATGGTGAAGATCTCATAATCATGATGTATATACACACCAAACACCAATGCACCAAACTTATAATGACAATTCCAGGATCTCAAGGCAAGATTAACCCCAGCACACTAGTAGAGGGGACGTTCCAATACCCCATTAAGTCCCCTAGACAGATCAACAGAACAAAGGATAAACAGGAGAGGAATCTAGACTAAATGAGTGGTACAATACACAAAATGGACCTCACAGACAATCTATCGAATATATTACCCAAACACCTAAGAATACACTTTCTACTCAGACCTCCATGAACATGTTCTCCAAATAGACCATCTACTGGGACACCGGAAAAACTCAACAACAAAAAGATTGAAATCATCTCTGATTCTTTGATTCACGTGCAATAAACTCAATCAACACCAGGATAAAAACCCTACAAACCTACAACAGCACATGGAGACTAAACAACACTCTCCTGAAAATGAATGTAGTCAAGGAGAAATAAAGAAAGACAGTATAAACACTCCTGAAATGAATGACAAATGAATACAACACAAAAACCTTTGGGACACTTTAAAAGCAGTCCTAAGAGGAAAGTTTATAGCTCTAGTGCCTCATTAAAAAAAACATAAAGAGCACAAGTGAATGAGTCTACACTGCAGCTAAAAATGCTTGAGAGAACAACAAATGAACCCTAAAGAGCAGACAGGAAGAAATAACAAAAATTCAGAGCAGAGATCAAGAAATAGAAACAAGAAAACCCTACAAAAAATCCTGATCCAAAAGTTGGTTTTTCTGAGAGAATAAACAAGATAGACATCCTCTAGCCCAGTTTTACCAAAGAAAGAGGAAGCAACTCCATCAATAGATATTTGTGATGAAAGGGGAAAATCACAAAAGACACGGGAAATGGTCCAGACAATCATACAGGAATACTTCAAAAACCTATACTCTACTAAGTTTGAAAACCTAGAAGAAAATGGAGAATATCGGAAATCCTGGGATCACCAAAGCTCAACCAAGAAGAGATCCGACAGCCTTAAAAATAGACCAATAAACATGAAGAAAGAAGATTAATAAGTAGCACCCCACCAAAAAAAAAAATGCCCAGGCCCAGATGGTTCACACGGCAGATTCGTAAAATTTTCAAAAAGACTTACAACCGTCTGTACCTCTACTCAGTTGTTTAGAAGGATTCAAATGGAGGGATTTCTCCCAGATTCCTTCTATGAAGCCAGCATCACGCTATTTACCAAACCAGGGTAAAGATACAACCCAAAAAGGAGAACTGTCGACCCATCTCCCTAATGACACAGATGCAAAATTTTACAAACAGGATACTGGCAAAATCACATACAGACCACATCAAGAAGATCATCCATTCATGCCAAGTTGGATTCATACCAGAGATGCAGGATGGTTCAACATACAAAATCGATAAATATTATCAAAACATAAAATGGACTGAAGACAAACCACCACACCCATCTCCATTGCCCGGAAGTAAGCCTTTGACACGATCCAACATCCCCTCACTTTTATCTCTGGATTGTCTGGGGTGTCATTCCTCCATGTAATCCCACCATATAAGAAACCCACATCCCCTATCATCCTAAGGGGAAACGCAGAAGCATTTCCCTTAAGGTAGGAACTTGGTACGGTTGCCCCTGTCACCACTCCTATTCTATTAATAGAGCTTGAACCCTTGCTAGGCCACAAGGCAGAAGAAACGGAAATTAAAGGAGTTCTAATTGGAAAAAAGGAAGTCAATCATCCCTATTGCTGATGATATAATTGTTCTTGCCTAGGGTACTGTAAGAACTCCCCAGAAAACTCCCTAGAAACAATTAAGAGCTCAGTAAAGTGGCAGGATCACAAATACATTAGAAAAATCAGTAGGCTTTTCTTTACACCAACAACAAGCAACTGAATGAAGAAGGACTTACAAGGAGACCTTTCCCTATCTCACAAAGGCCTCAAAAACAATTAAAAATTACTCAGGACAAACCAACCAAGACACCAGGTCTCTATCAACAAAAAATGTTTATTTTATTTTTTCTGTTATGTGATCTAATGATGTCTGAGCAGTCTGTGCACCCCGTTCTGCCATGCTGTCGGAGGTCAAGACAGGGTCTCGGATTTGCCCCCTGGCACTGGAGTTCTCCTGGAATTGGATGTTTCATGGAACTCTATGTGCCACCATGGTGGTGCTGAGGATCGACCGGGTCCTCTGCAAGAGTGGTCAGCGCTCTTACCTACTAGGGCCATCTCCCAGCCCTCTACAACAAAATTTTAAACCCGAGAAGAAGGAAATAGAGGAAGACATCAGAAGATGGACAAACACCATGCTCATGGATTGGGAAAATAAAAAAATGTCCATCCTACCAAAAATACATACAATATTCAATGCAATACAAATAAAATCCCCAAGAGCTTCAAAAAAAAAAAAAAAAAAAAAAAAAAAAACAACAAAAGACCCCAATAGCCAAAGCAACCCTGGTGAAAAGAAGAGCAACCACGGGGGGATCAGTCTACAGACTTCAAACCATACTACAGGGCTATAGTCATAAAAACAGCCTGGTACTGGCAAAAAACAGACCAGTTGACAAATGGAATAAAACTAAAGATCAACCTGGTCACATACAATTTCAGCCACCTCATATTTGACAAGGGGGCCAAGAAAGACATCAATGGAGTAAGACAGCATCTTCAGTAAGTGGTGTTGCCAAAACTGGATCCCCACTGTAGAAGAATGAACATTAAACCCCTACCTCTCGCCCTGTACCAAAGTCAATTCCAGATGATCAAAGACCTCAATGTGAAACCCAAAACTTGGAGTGATAGAAGAAAATTGGCAGCAGAGTATAAGACATAGGCATAGGAAGACTTCCTAAATCAGACCAGCTGCTGCAAGAAATAAAGATTGACAATTGACAAATGAGACCTCATTAAACTCAAAAGCTTCTGTACAGTCAAAGAAACAATCAAAAGGAAGTGAAGAGAAAACCCACAGAGTTGGAGGAAACTCTTCACCAGTACATCTGACAAAGCATTATTCCGAGTATACAAGCTATTTAAAAAACAAAGAAGAAAGAAACAAATGAACACTCAAAAGATGGAGCAAAGAATGAATAGAGACTTCACAGAGGAGGAAATTAGAGAGGCTGAGAAACATCTTTAAAAAACCTTCACATCACTATAATTAAAGAAATACAACATTAAGGAACCACTTTAAGATATATCTCACTCTGATAAGACTGGCTAGGATCAAGAAAACAAACGATATCAAGTGCTGGGAGGTGGGGAAGGGGAACACTCATCCTTTTGTACAGGCACTATGGAAAGCAGTGTGGAGGAGAACCCTTATAAGACTCAAATGAGCTTGCCATTTGACCCAGTCATACCACTCCGGGTATATACCCACAAGACTCATCTTACTGCAGAATACATGCACAACTATTTTTAGTGCAGCTCTGTTCACAATAGCAAAAGCTGGAACCAACCCACCCTGCCCCTGAAATGATGAGTGGAATAGAAAATGTGGTACATGTACACAATGGAGTTCTATGCAGCAGTAAGAAAGACAACATCACGAACTTTTCAGGTAAAGAGATGGAGCTAGAAGAGATTATTAAGTGAAGTAACACAGTCCCAGAAAACAAATGACCAAATGGTATCAGTGTATGATAGTGCCAATAACCCAGTATAAATATTTCTTGTGGAGAGGGTGCATATTAAAAAAACAACAACGGAAAGACTGCATCAGAAAACGATGAAATGGTGAATGGCGAAGGGTGGGAGGGGCGGGAGAGGGACACAGGTGTATTTTCGTTAATACATATTAATTGACGTGAGTTCAAAAAGTATCTAATTTTGCCCAGACTTGTCTACAGGTTACTGGTGTTTTAGGACTTAACAAAATTAAATATGTGTATATAAACATTGGTTTAAAGTTCTAAAAAAAAGGTAATGCGGGGCTGGAGAGATGGCCTAGTGGGTTAAGAGTGCCAACCGCTCGCAGAGGACCCGGTTTGAATCCCCTCACCCACCTGGCGGCTCCAAGGCCATCTGAAACTCCAATTCCATGAGAGCTCCAGTTCCAGGGACACACTTCCTCTGTGCCTCCGCGGCAATCACAATTCCACATGACATGCCAGGCAAACACAAAAAAAAAAAAAATAAAAAAAAAATAAAATAAAAAATAAATAAAATGGTATGCATCTGAGTTAATGAAATATAATGTTGTTGTCCACATTTGTTTTACTAAAATCTAGAACAATAACTTGGATTGGCACATACAAATGTTCTCTATAATTTTCTGTTGTACAGATCACCTTGTAGCATACTCTTTACCTGTAGGATGATTTAACTTAAAAATTAGTTGCTTCCCAAGTTAACCAATACTGTCACCCAAAACAGCATGGGTGATTGATGAAATCTGCCCTTGATTCCAGCCTGTAGGTATGTTCTAATACAACTGCTCTAAGGTCCATAAAATAAAAAAAAAAAACCATAAAATTAAAAAAAGTGGGGATACAGATAGATATGAAACCTTTTGTCAAAAACCTTGCAATTCAAATCTTAAAACTACTATGGGAAAAGATTTGCATGTTCCAACAGGTCACAATGTCACCAACTTAATGGTGAGGAAGAAAGATACAGCTTTGCATGAGTGTAGGATGTACCAGGTAAGTGCAGCAGAAAGGTTGGCCTGTCTGGAACATTGAAAGGAAGAAAAGCCTCAGATTGCTACAAGACATCAAACCCCTCTGTGGATCCTACTTGTAACAACTTTTATAATGATCCTAATGAAAATTACCTTCAGGTGCCAAAGGTTTAATAGAGAATACTTTCTTCACCCCCCCCCATAGAACAAGGAGAAATATGGATGATGATGAGGTCATTCTCTAACTGTAAATGGAGCCCAACTGCTATAGAGGTAATCTCCTTATAAAAACCAGTAAAAACTGCCTTCTATTGACTAATAGACATAGGAACTGTGAAAGGATTATCCCTATTCAGAACCAAAATAAAATATAAAGTCTCCTTAAGTATGCCTAAGCAAAATATTTATACAGGAGAGCTCTGATATCAGAAATGATTTTTACCAGGGAGATGTTGACCAAGGCTACCAGCCCACAAAGGTAAAGGACTTCTTGCCTGTAAACTGGGTACCGCAACAATGAGATTTGATAAGCCTGCTGTCGAAGACTGTGTAGCATGGGAAAGTGCATTTAGACCCACTTGCAGTGACCTTGGTTGGAAGCGAGCATTGAACAAGCCAATAAGCCAATATAGCAATCTAGGTCTCTTGAGTCAAGCAAAACTCCTCCGTCACACCAAAGTCACCTTACCTGCCTGGAAATACTGTGCAGCAGGCTGCGCACTCCATATGCCTGTATATTCCCAAATCTAATTTGCTTATCTAGTCCTACTTCTTGGAGGAATAACCCACAGATGAGCCACAAGCTTACAATCCTCTCTAGTGGTAGTGAGATGTTAAAACACAGTTAGACCTGTCACTTCAGAATACAAACATAATTCATTTGGAAACTTTATACCATCCAAAATCGTGTCTTACCAATAACCTACCATATACAAGTTATCTGTTTAAATATCCTTATATCTAACTTGCTTGTGCTTCACTTATAGGATTGAAAGGTTATTCCTGAACAAACTGTCAGCCCACTGAAGGAAACAGCCAGAATGACCAGAGTCTAAGACAACAACTCCAGAGAAATAGACTGTTTTGCTTCTCATCAATCTGTGCCCCTTTCTAAGCACAGAGGAACAATCATGTGGAGAGGGGGCATGAGAATGTAACTCGGATGTGAATGGGTGAATGACAAACTACAGCAATATAGTCTGGGGCACTCATCTGATCACTTGATGAACATACAAGTCCCCCCGCTGGATGGTGACCCAAGGGCTGTGTGGGTTTGGGCACAACTGCTTTCAAATTGGTTTTCCCTGAAGGATGTTGTACTCATAAATTATTACTTATTGTTAAAAAATGAAAAAAAAGTAGTTTAAAAAAAGAAATACACATTCAAATTTATATATTTGAAATAACACTTCATAATATATATATATTATGTATATATATATATATCATAATTATATCCCTCATAGGCAAGCCACAGGCCTATGAATGGAATATTCTACCAAGGACATGTTGCCAGGGGATACAGCCCCCACAAGGGTAAAGGCTTTGCCTAAACAGGATATCTGCAGGAAGAGAGCGATAGGCCCTGGTTGAAGACCTGCAATAAAACATGGAAGATGTATGGCGAGACAGCACTTGCCACGTCATACGGACTGGTCTTTGGAACTGCCAGAGAGTGTTACAAAAGCCACTAAACCAATAAAGCAAAATAGGTCTCCTATTGGTCAAGCAAACTCCTCCGTCAGCACCAGTCTACCTCCTCTGCCTGGAAATACTGGCAGTCCGTGGTCAGTAAATACCGTCTTGGTTATCACACACACAACTTTAATATTGTTATATTAGCCAGTCTCCGTGCGCGGCCCACTGGAATTCAATCTTATGTACCTGGAACACAGCTCGAATTGTGGCAGTTGTTGCTCACATAACTATACCACAAGCTTATCACATGCCGGTCTACCCAGGCTTCATCGCGCAGCATGTTATAGACCCACAGGCGAAGAGGGCCTCTGTCCTTTCCCATACTATACCGTTACGATCAGAAATAGCGTGGCTCAAAGTCACGCATATGTGAGTTGTTAGATTACCATATCTACCACCCATACCTTAGCGACATCACGTGACTTATTACCTACACCGTGGTCACACCCCTACTCCTAGACGACATGAGTAATGTCTCTGAATCCGCGGCTATATCCGAATCTCGTGCGGCCTTCCTATATGAGTAGTGGCTTAGAAAGAGATCAAACCCCAGTATTATTCCTACTGCTTTAAACTACTGGCAGATAGTATGTCTTAAGTGTCATGTAAGTACAATTCATGGCAGTATGTGATTGCTTACTCAGTGGGTACTGGCTGGCAGGCTTGTCGGAGTAGACGATATTACCCATAGCTTTTTTTTTTTTTATTTTTTCGTTACTTGCGTAGCTATTATCTCTGGACTGCTCTGTGCAGTTAGGTACCCACTGCCTTTCGAGTCACAGCGATTCGCCCATAGCATTGGGGTCTCAGATGGCACCGATCCTGTCACTCACATGTTTGATGGAGTGCACTCGCCGTCCAGTGTCCGGGGATTTGCAGAACACGCTCTTGCGGTACTCAGTCAATTCGGCCTGAATGGCAGACACACACCTGTGCAATTGCACTTACGCTCTGTGTCTACCATGACCTGCTACACTGCCGATCTTAGTACACTAGTCCTCCCCATCCAACAATTTATCATCAAATAAAACATAATATAAATAATAAACAACCATTACAATAATAAATTATACACCAAAGCCATAGGCGCTGCCCCTTTATTGGACAAGTTGCTGGCTATCGCCCATGAAAGAACAACAGCCAGAATGACTAGAGACCAAGACAACGCTCCAGAGAAGTAGACTGTTTGCCTTCATCATACTGTGCCCCTTTTCTAGCCTAAGGAACAATCTGCCGAATAGGGGGCCCGGTAGCGAATGTAGGGTGCAGCAATTTGGGGTGAATGTGATTGATGATGATGAAACTACAAACAATTATAGGGGACTGGACACTCGATGTGATCAACTTGATGAACATATACCAGCCCCCCTGCTGATGGTTGGGACCATTGAGCTGTTGGGTTTTGGGCACAACGCTCACAAATTGGTTTGTACATTGAGGATTGCGTGTCATTCACAAAATTATTCCACTTATTGTTTCAAAAAAAAACTGAAAACAAAACAAAAAAAAAAAAACAAAGACATAAATAACAATACAAAAATAAAAAATAAATATTAAATAAAGATTCAACTAAAAAAAAACCGACTAAAAATTAAAAAAAGGGGGATACAGCAGATATGAAACCTTTTGTCAAAACCTTGCAATTCAAATCTTAAAAACTAAAACTAGGATAAAGATTGTAGTTCCAACCAGGTCCACAATTTTGTCACCACTTAATGGCCTGAGACTAAGAAAAGATAAGCTTTTCCTTGGTAGGATGTACCATGGAAATGCCGCAGAAAGGTGGCCCGTTTTGTCCATTGAAAGGAAGAAAAGCCTCCGATGTACAGACATTCTAAACCCCTCAGTGGATCCTTATGTACCCACTATTTAAAATGGAGTCCTAATGAAACTACATTCTAGGTGCCACAAGGTTTTAATACGAGAGACTTTCTTACACCCCCCCCCATAGAACAAGGAGAAATATGAGAATGATGAGGTCATTCTCTAACTGTAAATTGGAGCCAACTGCTATAGAGGTAATCTCTTATAAAAACCAGTAAAACTGCCTTCTTTAATTGACTAATAGACATAGGAACTGTGAAAAGGATTATTCCCTATTCAGATCCAAATAAAATACTAAACTCTCCTTAAGCTATGCACTTAAGCAAAATATATTAATACAGGAGAGCTCTGATGTAAGCATGAGAAAGATGCATTGAGTCCACACTTGCAAGTGTACAGTTGGTCTCTGGAATACCAGAGAGTTTTACCAAAGGCCACTAAACCAATAAAGCAAATATAGGTCTCCTTGAGTCAAGCAAAACTCCTCCATCAGCACCAGCTACACCTTACCTGCCTGGAAATACTGTGCAGCAGTGGCAGCCATATGCCTGTATATCCCAAATCTAATTGGCTATTAGCTATCTCCTTGGAGGAATAACTCACAGCTGATGCCACAAGCTTACATCCTCTAGTGGTTAGGAGATGTTATAAACCACAGTAAGACCCTGTCACATTTTACAGAAAAAAACGTAATTCATGGATTAATATACCATCCAAACATCTGTGTCTATACCAAAATAACCTACCATAACAATTAGTACTGTTTAAATACCTATATATCTAATTGCTTGTGCTTCATTATTAGGATTGAAAGGTTATTCCTGAACAAACTGTCAGCCCATGAAAGGAAACAGCCAGAATTGACCAGAGTCTAAGACAGCAACTCCAGAGAAAGTAGACTGTTTTGCTTCTCATCAATCTGTGCCCCTTTTCTAAGCCTAGGGAACAATCTGTGGAAGAGGGTGCATGATAGAATGTAAAGGCTGCGATTGGGGTGAATGGCAAAACTACAGCAATATAGTCTGGGCACTCATCTGATCAACTTGATTGAACATACAAGCTCCCCCAGCTGGATGGTAGGACCCAAGGGCTGTGTGGGTTTGGGCACAACTGCTTTCAAATTGGTTTTCCATGAAGGATGATTGTACTCATAAATTATTACTTATTGTTAAAAAATGAAAAAAAAGTAGTTAAAAAAAGAAATACACATTCAAATATATATATTTGAAATACAAATTCAAATATATATATATATCCTCATAGGCAAGGCCACAGACCTATGCTATGGAGGAAAGTCCTCACCTGAGATTTCTTCTTTCCGGATGACTATAGTTTGTGTAAAGTTGACACAAACTAACTACCACATTCACCTAGTCTGCTAATGAAACCCTTCCCTCTGTGGGAATGAACTCATCCCAATCTTCTCTCAACTGTGGCAGCTATGTCTTATATTTATCTAATCAGCACCTACTGGGTGGGGGTGATAATGTAATGAGCCTGTCGTTATATTCTAGAATGAGAGCCCTTGGCAGAGACAGTGAATAGCTAAGCAAGTTACCATCCATGGTTACCTGGGGTCATGGCTCAAGGAAGAAGCAAGGGAAGCAAGGATGAGGTTAACATACCCTAGGGCTTGGGGAAAAGGAGTTGCATCTTTTTAGGCTGCAGCAGCCAAGCATGATTTTATCTTATCTTCTACTGGGGAATTGGGTGGGTGGGTGAGGAGTCTCCATTTGAAATTTTACTGTGGGAATGAGAAATTCTGCGTGGATGGGGTGGCCAAGATGAGATGCCTCTCACACCATGCAGTGATGACTGAAGAAGTGCCTTATGCATAGCAGGCATGCTAGGCTCTTCCCAGATCTGAGTCTTAACCACACATGCATGGAGAAAAGGTGACTGCAGTTGATGCCATCAACTGCAGTGTTAAAGGGAGGGGCTGCACATTCCTGCTGCTGAGACCTCTGACTTAGAGAAGCCTGAGTCTGCTAGTTCTTTTTTCCTCTTTTTTCCCTTTGCTTTTCTTCTTTTTTAAAAAATTTATTTATTTTTATTTTATGTGTATGAGTGCTTTACCTGCATGGATTTAAGTGCACTTATGTCATTCAGTGCCCACAGAGGCCAGAAGAGGGCATCAAATGCTCTGGAACTGGAGTTGCAAATGGTTGTTAGCCACCATGTGTGTGCTGGGAACTGATCCAGGTCTTCTGCAGTAGGAGACACTGGTCTTAATTGCTGACCCATCTCTCTAGCCTCTTTTATTTTTAATTTAAGTTTTGTATGTTTTATACAACATTTCTTAATCAGATTTAGACCCAATTCCCCTTCCTTGCCCCCTCCCCAACAGACCTCATACATTCTGCCATACATGTCTTTCATCTTTTTGTCTTTAAAAAAACTTTTTTTTGGCCTTTGAGAGACAGGGTCTCCCTGTAGCCCCAGCTGTCCTGGAACTCACTTTTTAGAACAGGTTGGCCTTGAACTCACAAAGATCTCCCTGCCTTTGCCTCTCAAGTGCTAGGATTAAAGGTGTGCACCACCACACCCAGCTTTTTACAAATTTTTTGATGCTGAAGTTTACCATTTTGTGCTTAAGTTTACTGTTTCAGTCAGATCTTTGAGCCAGTCTTTTGTTGTTATTGTTGTTATTGTTGTTACGTCTCATTTATATTGTTCCAAAATATTGCTATATGGATATTGCAGAAATACAAAAATTATGACATCTGAAAATAAACTCTAGGTTAATTCTAAAACATATTTAGGGTTTCACATTTTGATAGTAGGACTGCATGCAGATAAAGAAACAATGTTACTTTACTAGATTACAAAGCAAGTTGATGAGTAACATCAGGGATTATATTACTAAAAAACAAAAAAAGGAATTATTCAGTTTGCCTTTTTTTGGTATTTTTAAGACAGGGTCTCCCTGTAGCCCCAGCTGGCCCAGAGCTCACTCTGTAGACCAGGCTGGCCTTGAACTTGCAGCGATCCGCCTGCCTCTGCCTCCTGAGTGCTGGGATTAAAGGTGTGTACCACCACACTTGGCTTCAGTTTGCCTTCTAAAAAGAGAATTGGTGCTAGCATCCACAAATGAGGGACACCATACATCATTTGTTTTTTGGGGGGAGGACTGTGTTACTTCACTTAGCATAATGGCTTCTAGTTCCATCCATTTACCTGTAAAGTTTATAATGTCATTTTTCTTTACACTATATAGAATTCCATTGTGTGGATGTACCACATTTTCTTTATCCACTCATTGGTTGAGAGACACTTGGATTGCTTCCAGCTCTTTGCTATTGTGAACAGAGCAGCAATAAACATATATGTGCATGTATCTCTCCAGTAGGATGAGTCTTGTGGGTATATACCCAGGAGTGGTATGACTGGATCAGGTGGTAGGCTCATTTTCAGTTTCTTTTTTTTTTTTTAATTTTTTTTTCTTTTGATTGATGCTTTGTGTATTTCATACATCATTTTCCAATTCAGTTCAGGCATATATCCCCTTCCCTTCCCCCCACCCCACCCGTACTCATCCCAGATCATGCATTCTGCCGTAACTTTTCTGCATCTTTCTTTTTTTGTTTTGTTTTGTTTTCATTTTTTTTAAGCAATAAGTGATAATTTGTGAGTACAAGCATCCTTCATGTAAAACCAATTTGCGAGCAGTTGTGCCCAAACCCACACAGCTCATGGGTCCCACCATCCAGCAGGGGGGGCTTGTATGTTCAATCAAGTTGATCAAATGAGTGTCCAGTCTATATTGTTGTAGTTTCACCATTAACCCCAATCGCAGCCCTTACATTCTACCACGCCCCCTCTTCCGCAGATTGTTCCCTAGGCTTAGAAAAGGGGCACAGGTGGATGAGAAGCAAAACACTCTACTTTCTCTGGAGCTGATGTCTTGGTCTCTAGTCAGTTCTGGCTGTTTTCTTTCATGGGCTGCCAGCTTGTCCAGGCATAACCTTTCGATCCTACTAATGAAGCACATGCAATTAGATATTTAGGTATTTAAACAGTATAATATATAGCCTTTCGATCCTACTAATGAAGCACACACAATTAGATATATGGGTATTTAAACAGTACTAATTGTTATGGTAGGTTACTTTGGTATAGACACAGATGTTTGGATGGTATGTCAATTCATGATCTACATTTTCTTCTGTCAAGTATGGCAGGGTCTTCGTGTGGTTTATAACATCTCCTAACCATTAGAGGATGTAAGCTTGTGGCATCAGCCGTGGGTTATTCCTCCAAGGAGAGAGCCAATAGCCAATTAGATTTGGGATATACAGACATATGGCTGCCACTGCTGCACAGTATTTCCAGGCAGATGAGGTGTAGCTGGTGCTGACGGAGGAGTCTTGCTTGACTCAAGGAGACCTATATTTGCTTTATTGGTTTAGTGGTCTTTGGTAACACTCTCTGGCATCCCAGAGACCATCTGTATACTTGCAAGTGCGGTCTCCATACATCTTTCCCATGTTTATATCAGGTCTTCAACAGCAGGGCCTTATCGCCTCTCTTCCTGCAGATATCCCAGTTTGGAGGCAAGGAGCCTTTACCATTTGTGGGGGCTTGGATCCCCTGGCCAACATCTCCTTGGTAGAATAATCCATTGTTGATGTCAGAGCTCCTGTATTAATATATTTTGTTTAAGTGCATAGCTTAAGGAGACTTTAGCATTATATTTGGTTCTGAATAGAGAATAATCCTTTTCACAGTTTCTATGTCCATTAGTCAATTAAAGAAGGCAGTTTTACCGATTTTACAAGAGAATACCTCTATAACAGCTGGCTCCAATCTACAGCTGGAGAACGACCTCATCATCATCATATTTCTCCTTATTCTGTGGGGGGAGTTAAGAAAGTCTCTTGTATTAAAACCCTACTAGTAACAACAATTTTTAATGAATCCTAACGAAGCTTATCTTCTACGTGCTGCAAAGGTTTTAATTCATTTTCAGTTTCTTAAGAGTTGACCATACTGCTTTCCATAGAGGTTGCATGAATTTGCATTCTCACCAGCACAGGGTGAGTGTTCCCTTTTCCCCACAACCTCTCCAGCATTTGGTATCCTTTGTTTACTTGATCCTAGCTAGTCTGACTGGAGTAAGATGAAATGTTAGGGTGGTTTTAATTTTTGCATTTCCTTACCTTAATTATTAGTGACTTTGAACACTTTTTAAGATGTTTCTCAGCCATCTTTACTTCTTCATTTGTGAAGTCTCTGTTCAGCTCTCGCTCGACTCCATCTTTTGAGTGGGTCATTTGTTTTCTTCTTCCTTTGTTTTCTGAGTAGTTTATATACTCTGGATGTTAATGCTCTATCAGACATATCACTGGCAACGGTTTCCTCCCACTCTGTGGGTTTTCTCGTCTTTGATTGTTTCTTTTGCCCATTTATCAATTTTTTACCTTGTTTTTTGCACAGCTGCTGTCTGATTTAGAAAGTCTTTCCTATGTCTTGTAGGTTACTACCAACGTTTTCTTCTATCATTTCAGAGTTTGGGGTTTCACATTGAGGTCTCTGATCCATTTGGAGTTGATTTTTTTTACATGGTGAGAGGTATGGGTTTAGTTTTATTCCTCTACAAGTGGTGATCCAGTTATGCCAACACCATTAGCTGAAGATGCTGTCTTTCTTCCATCGAGTCTTCTTGGCCCCTTTGTTGAATATGACGTGACTGAAATTGAATGTACTCAGATTCAGATCCTCAATTTTCTTCCATTAACTTTTGGGTCTGTTTTTGTGCTAATACCAGGCTGTTTTTATGATTATAACCCTGTAATATGGTTTGAAGTCTTGTATGGTAATCCCCCCTTGTATTGCCCTTTTTGGTCAGAGTTGCTTTGGCTATCTGGGGGTCTGTTGTTTTTCTACATGAACTTTAGGATGTTTTTCCTTAGGTCTGTGAAAAAGATTGTGGGTGATTTTAATTGGGATTGCACTGAATCTGTAGATTACTTTGGGTAGCATAGTCATTTTTACTATATTCATTCTTCGAATCCATGAGCATGGGAGGTCCTTCCGTCTTCTGGTATCTTCCTCAATGTCCTTCTTGAGAGATTTAAAATTTTCATTGTAGAGATTTTTAGTGTGTTTGGTCAGGTTTGTTCCTAGATACTTTATTTTTTGGAGGCTACTGTGAGTGGAAAAGTCTCCTTGTATTCTTTCTCCAATTGCTTGTTATTGGTATAAAGAAGGGCTACTGATTTTACTAGGTTAATTTTGTATTCCACTACTTTACTGAACCTACTGATGGTTTCTAGTGGAGTTTTGGGCATCCTTTAGGTAAACTATCATATCATCTGCAAAAAGGAATAGTTTGACCTTCTCTTTTCCAATTAGTGCTCCTCTAATTTCCTTTTCTTGTCTTATTGCTCTCATGAGCATTTCAAGCACTATATTGAAAAGGAGTGGGGATAGGGGCAGCCTTGCCAGATTACTGAATTTAAGGTGAACACTTTTAGTTTTCCCCATTTAGGATAATGTTGGGTGTGGGTTCATTGTATATGGCTTTAATTATGTTGAGGAATGTTCCCTCCAGTCCAATTCCCTCCAGGACTTTAAACATGAAGGCATGTTGAATTTTGTTGAAGACCTTTTCCTCATAGATTGAGATGACTGTGTGGTTTTTGTCTTTCAGTCAGTTTATGTGCTTTATGACGTTTATTGATGTATGTATGTTGAACCATCCTTGCATCTATGGTATGAATCCAACTTGGTCATGGTGGATGATCTGTTTAATGTGTGCCTGTATGGGATTTGTAATTATTTTGTTGAGAATTTTTGCATCCTTGTTCATTAATGGAATGGGTCTATAGTTTTATTTGGGGGTTGTATCTTTGCCTGGTTTTGGTATTAGACTGATGTCAGTTTCATAGAATTTGGGAGATTTCCTTCTTTTTCTATCCTCTTGAATAATTTGAGTAGTAGTGGCTGTAGGTCTTCTTTAAATGTCTTTTAGAATTCTGCTGTGAATCCATCTGGGCCTGGGCTTTTTTTAGTTGGGAGTTTTTTTTTTTTAATCACAGTTTCAATTTCCTCCTTTACTATAGGTCTACTTAAGCAGTCAATCTCTTCCTGATTAAGTTTTGGTGGATTCTATGATTTCAGGCATTCATCCATTTCTCTTTGATTTTCAAATTTAGTTGAGTACAGGTTTTTGAAGTATTCCTGTATCTTTTCACTATCTGTTGTGATGTTTCCCTTCTCCTCTCTAATTTTGTTGATTTGTAGTTGTTCTTTCCTTCTGTTGGTCAACTGAGCTACAGGTCTATCTATCTTGTTTATCCTTTCTAAGAACCAGCTCTTGGATTTATTGATTTTTTTGTATTGTTTTCTTTGTTTCTATTTCATTGATTTCTGCTCTGATTTTTGTTATTTCTTGCTGTCTGCCAGGTTTAGGATTCATTTATTGCTGCCTCTCAAGTGTTTTTAGTTGCAGTGTTAGGTCATTTATTTGTGCTCTTTCTGTTTTCTTAATGTAAGCACTTAGGGCTATGAATTTCCTCTCAGGACTGCTTTTAAGGTTTTGCTGTGTTGTATCATCCCTTTCATTTAGTTCCAGGAATGCTTTTATTTCTTTCTTTATTTCTCCTTTGACCATTCGTTATTCAGTGGTGTGTTGTTTAGTCTCCATGTATTCTTGTACCTAGTAGGGCTCTTTCTGGTGTTGATATTAAGTTTTATTACACTGAGAGGATGCATAAAATTATTTCAATTTTTTGTGTTTGCTGAGTTTTGCTCTGTGTCACAGTATATGGTTGATTTTGGAGAATGTTCCATGGGGTGCTGAGTATAAAGTCTATTCTTTGTTATTTGGGTGGAATATTTGGTAGACGTCTTTTAGGTCCATTTGGTGTAGTGTCTTGTTCAGTTCATATGTCTATCTATTTATTCTTTGTCCAGTTGACATGTCCAGTGGGCTCAGGTGGTATTGAAGTCTCACACTGTTAGTGTGCTAGAATTGATCTGTGTCTCTATGTCCTTCAGGATTGTGTTTATGAAGTTCGGTCCAACAGTGTTTGATATATGTATATTTATGATTGTGAGAACTTCCTGGTTGATTGATCCTTTAATAAGGATTTATCTGTTCTGATTAGTTTTACTTTGAAATCTATTTTGTCTGATATTAAAATAGCAACTTCTGCTTGTTTTTTGGTATCACTTGCTTAGAATATTTTTCTTCCATCCTTTCACCTTAAGATGATGCCTGTCCTTGAAAGTGAGGTGTGTTTCTTATAGACAGCAGAAAGATGGATTCGGTTTCTTTTCTTTGATCTTTTTGAGACAGGGTCTCCCTGTAGCCCCAGCTATCCTGGAACTCACTCTGTAGACCAGGCTGGCCTGGAACTCACAAAGATCTGCCTGCCTCTGCCTCCCAAGTGCTAGGATTAAAGGCATATGCCACTTCACCCAGCAGGATTTGGTTTCTTAATCCATTCTCCTAGTCTGTGTCTCTTGACTGGGGAGTTCAGACTATTAATATTCAAGATTAATAATGAGAGATGTACATTGCTTCCCTTCAGTTTTTTGTTTGCATTTTTGGTCTATGTATTTCTGGGATTATACCTTCATTAATTACTCTCTCTTGCCACTTGAGGATAGCTGCTCCTTTTCTCTGTCCTCTGAATTGGTTCTAGTATTTTCTGGAGGGTTGGTTTTCTAGACATATATTCTTTCATCTTGTTTATGACATGGAAGATTTTCCTTCCTCCTTCAATTTTAATTGACATTTTTGCTGGGTAGAGTAACCTGGGTTGGAATCTATAGTCATTTAGTACTGGGAATACTTTGATCCAAGCTCTTCTGGCTTTCATCGTTTGCATTGAAAAGGCAGATATAATTCTGATGGGTTTTCCTTTATATGTAGCTTGCTGTTTTTCTATTGTGGCTTTCAGTATTCTTTCTTTGTTTTGAGCATCTAGCATTTTGATTATGATATGTTGTGGGGAGTTTCTCTTCTGATCTATTTGGTGTTCTATGTGATTCTTATATTTGTATGGGTATGTCTTTTTTTCAATTTGGGGAAATTTTCTTCTATAATTCTGTTGAGGGTCTGGTCCATACCATTATTCTGGGATTCTTCTCCTTCCTGGGTTTGGTCTCTTCATGGTGTCCCACATTTCCTGGTTATTCCCCTCTTGTGTTTTATTTTTAATTTCATATTCTTTTATTGAGCTATACAGTTATTCTGTATTATCTTCTAGACTTGATATCCTATTTTCTGCTTCATCCATTGTTACTGAGGCTTTCTTCTGCCCTTTCCTGTTGACTGGATGAGTGTTCAATTTCCTTTTTTATTTCAGCCTGAGATTACTTTAGTATTTCCATTTCCTTCCTCAGCTGGCCATTCTGTCCTTCTAGTTCTTTGATTTGTTTTTTTGGGTTCCTTTTATATTTCAGCCTGAGGTTTTTTTTTTTTTTTTTTTTTTTTTCAGTGTTTCTGGTTCCTCCCAGAAATTGCATTCTCTCCCTTTAGCTCTTGATGTTCTTTATATTTCCTTGATTTTTATGTATGTGTAGATTTCCTTTAAGATCTGTATAACTGAGTTACTCCAGGTTGAGTCTCCATTGTGGAAAAGTTCTTTTTATTTAAAGACTACTAGGAAGTTGGGGAGTTTATTATTTGCTTTTCCAGTTGCTGATTTTTTTTGTTGTTGTTGTGATTTTTTTTTTGGTCTTTTTGAGACAAGGTCTCCCTTTAGTCCCAGCTGGCCTGGAGCTCACTTTGTAGACCAGGTGGGCCTTGAACTCACAGAGATCCACCTGCCTTTGCTCCCAAGTGCTAGGATTAAAGGCATGCACCACCACACCTGGCTTTTGTTGTGATTTCGGCATGTGGATTTGTTTTGTTGATTTGTTGATTGTAATCTGATGTAAGATTCAGGTCTTTCTTCCTTGTGTTGAAGGCCTGTTCCCATCCATTGTCTGAGGAATGGCAGGTTTGCTGTCTTTTCTGTTACCTTGTGCTCTGGAGACAGATTGTTTTTAGCCATTGTATGTGTGCTGGGAACTGATCCAAGTCTTCTGCAAATAGCAGACATTGCTCTTAACTGCTGAGCCATCCCTTTAGCCATCTTTCTTTCTTTCTTTCTTTCTTTCTTTCTTTCTTTCTTTCTTTCCTTCCTTCCTTCCTTCTTTTCTTTCTTTCTTTCTTTCTTTCTTTCTTTCTTTCTTTCTTTCTTTCTTTCTTTCTTTCTTTCTTTCTTTCTTTCATTCACAGGTTTCATATGGCCCAGGACAGCCTCCAATTTGCTATGTAGTAGATGATGGTCTTGAACTTCTGGTCCTTCTGTCTCTATCTCCACAGTAGTGAGATTATAGGCCTTTACAACTATATGTAGTTTATGCAGTGCTGATGGTTGAACCCGGAGCTTCATGCATGGCAGGCAAGCATGCTAATACTGAGCTACATCTCCAACACCTTCTCTATACTTTTAGATGAATGGTCAGCTTTTCCATTTGATTTAGTTTAAAAGGCCCAGAATCTTCTCAAATAACCCTGCTGGTTCAACCCTCCACTTGAGGGACACAAGTTATAATACAAAAGATTGCTTACTGATGATCCTCTAGGGACCAGGCAGTGTTCCAAATTCTCTCTGATGCACAAACTTCTCTATACTTGGCATAATTCTGTGAAAGAACGATGACATTTCATACTGTCCCCACATTGCTCCCAGATCTTCAACATGCCTAAGTGCTCCGGCTGCCTGAACTCTGCCTTTGAGCCTCTGACTTTGGTGTAAAGTTCCTCAGAAGCACTCAGAACTGGAGAGGAATTGTTAAGTGTGCAGCTTGCTTTGTTGCTAGTCACTTAATCTGGATCATCTCTACTTTCTTTTTTTAATTTGCTTCAAATATTGTGCTCTGTATAAGAAATATACAGAAATTTATTTTTCAACAATAAATAAGTACATTTAGAAACATGATAAAATAACTTGAACTACTGTAGAGACTTAGCAACCTCCTTTTAGGTATGTACACAAAATGAAATGAAAACCTCACAGAAATATCTGCATTCCCATGTCTCAGTATTCATAATTCATAACTGCCTTTGTTGGACAAATGAATATCTGTCCATATATATTCACATATATTTCTTTTTTTTAATTTTTATTTATTTATTTTTAAGGAATTCACAATATAAGAGGACAGTTGTTTTCATTAACATTTCATTAACATTGCTCAGTTTGTCATACAATTAGGTAATTGGTCCTAGCATCCACAGATGAGGGATACCATTCATCGTTTGTTTGTCTGGGTCTGTGTTACTTCAGTTAGCATGGTATCTTCTAGCTCCATCCATTTACCTGCAAAGTTCATGATGTCATCTTTCTTTACCGCTTCATAGAACTCCATTGTGTAGATGTACCACATTTTCTCTATCCACTCCTCAGTTGAAGGGCACTTGGGTTGGTCCCAGCTCTTTGCTATTGGAAAGAGAGCTGCAATAAACATGGCTGTGCATGTATCTCTGCGGTAAGATGAGTCTTGTGGGTACATACCCAAGAGTAGTATGGCTGGGTCAGGTGGCAAGTACATTCCTAGTCTTCCAAGGGTTCTCCACACTGCTTTCCATAGTGGCTGTACCAGTTTACATTCCTACAAGCAGTGGATGAGGGTTCCACTTTCCTCACAACCTCTCTAGCACTTAGTATCATTTGTTCTCTTGATCCTAGCCAGTCTTATTGGAGTGAGATGATATCTTAAATTGGTTTTAATTTGCATTTCCTTAATAGTGACGTTGAACACTTTTTAAGATGTTTCTCAGCCATCTCTAATTCTTCACTTGTGAAGTCTCTGTTCAGCTCTTTGCTCCATCTTTTGAGTGGGTCATTTGTTTTCTTCTTTGTTTTTTGAGTACTTTATATATTCTGGAAATCAATGCTTTGTCAAATGTATCTGTGGTGAAGTTTTCCTCCTACTCTGTGGGTCTTTTCTTCACTTCCTTGATTTTTTCTTTTGATATACAGAAGCTTTTGAGTTTAATGAGGTCCCATTTGTCAATTGTTGACCTTAATTTTTGTGCAGCTGCTGTCTGATTTAGGAAGTCTTTTCCTATGCCTATGTCTTGTAGTCTACTGCCAACTTTTTCTTCTATCACTGTATTAGTCAGGGTTCTCTAAAGAAACAGAAGCAACAGGACGAATATATAACTATATGCAATTTATTGATTTGCTCACGTGACAGAGCTCAAGTAGTCCAACAGTAGCCCCAAACTGGAGAGGCTGAGAATCCAGGGAACTGCTCAGTCCGCAAGGCTGATGTCTCATTAGTTCCAATCTGGTGTGATGGCCCGGTGGATTCCAGGAGATCTGCTGGTCTCAGTACACGCTGGGATCTGAAGGGTTGATCACAGCAGCAAGACAAACTCACCAGTGAGAGAGAGGAAAGCTGCAGGAGAAAAGGGACCAGTTCCCTCTGCCATGGCCCTTTTATACTGTCTGCTACTAGAAGGTAATGCCCACATTTGGGGTGGGCCATCTGGGTTGAGGTGGTCCAAAGATCCTTTTCTCTTATTTGTTCCTTAGTCCAGTCAAGTTGACACACAGGATTAACCATCACAATCACCTTCAAAGTTTGGGGTTTCACGTTGAGGTCTTTAATCCATCTGGAGCTGACTTTTGTACAGGGCGAGGGGTAAGGGTTTAATTTCATTCTTCTACAAGTGGTGAACCAGTTTTGCCAACACCACTTGCTGAAGATGCTGTCTTTTCTCCATTGTGTCTTCTTCACCCCCTTGTCAAATATGAGGTGGCTTATATTGCATGTGCTCAAGTTTGGATCTTCAGTTTTGTTCCATTGCTCAACAGTCTGTTTTTGTGCCAGTACCAAGCTGTTTTTATGATTATAGCCCTGTAGTATAGTTTGAAGTCTAGTTTAGCGATCCCCCCTGTATTGCTCTTTTCACTCAGGATTGCTTTGGCTATTCGGGGTCTTTTGTTTTTCCAAATGAAATTGAGGATTTTTTTTTCCAAGCCTGTGAAGAAACTCTTGGGGATTTTGATTGGGATTGCATTAAATCTGTACACTAGTTTGGGTAGGATGGACATTTTTACTATATTTATTTTCCCAATCCATGAGCATGGGAGGTTTGTCCATCTTCTGATGTCTTCCTCAATTTCCTTTTTCAGGGGTTTAAAATTTTTGTTGTAGAGATCCTTGGTGTCTTTGGTTAGGTTTGTTCCTAGGTATTTTATTGTTTTTGAGGCTATTGTGAGTGGGAAGGTCTCCTTGAATTCTTTCTCCAGTTGCTTGTTCTTGGTGTAAAGAAAGGCCATTGATTTTCTAAGGTTAATTTTGTATCCTGCCACTTTGCTGAAGCTGTTAATTGTTTCTAGGAGTTTTCTGGTGGAGTTTTTTGCATCCCTTAAGTAAACAATCATATCATCAGCAAATAGGGATAGTTTGACTTCCTCTTTTCCAATTAGTACTCCTTTAATATCCTTTTCTTGCCTTATTGCTCTAGCAAGTGTTTCAAGCACTATATTGAAGAGGAGTGGTGACAGGGGGCAGCCTTGCCGAGTTCCTACCTTTAAAGGGAATGTTTCTGTCATTTCCCCATTTAGGATGATATTGGCTGTGGGTTTCCTGTATATGGCTTTGATTACATTGAGGAATGATCCCTCCAATCCAATTCCTTCTAGGACTTTAAGCATGAAGGGATGCTGGATTTTGTCAAAGGCTTTTTCAGCATCAATTGAGATGATGGTGTGGTTTTTGTCTTTGATTCCGTTTATGTGTTTGATGATGTTTATTGATTTTCGTATGTTGAACCATCCCTGCATCTCTGGTATGAATCCAACTTGGTCATGATGGATGATCTTCTTGATGTGGGTCTGTATGCGATTTGCCAGTATTCTGTTTAGAATTTTGGCATCTGTGTTCATGAGGGAGATGGGTCTATAATTCTCCTTTTTAGTTGTATCTTTGCCTGGTTTTGGTAATAGAGTGATGTTGGCTTCATAGAAGGAATTTGGGAGAGTTCCCTCTGATTGTATACTTCTAAACAGTTTCAGAAATAATGGTTGTAGGTCTTTTTGAAATGTTTTATAGAATTCTGCTGTGAAACCGTCTGGGCCTGGGCTTTTTTTAGTTGGGAGGCTTCTTACTACATCCTCTATTTCTTCATATGTTATGGGTCTGTTTAAGCTGCTGGTCTCCTCTTGGCCAAGCTTTGGTGATTCCCAAGATTTCAGATATTCATCCATTTCTTCTAGATTTTCAAACTTGGTAGAATATAGGTTCTTGTAATATTCCCATATAATTTTCTTGATCTTTTCCTTGTCCGTTGTGATATTTCCCTTTTCATCACAGATTGTATTGATTTGGAGTTGTTCCTTCTTTCTTTTTGTTAACTGGGCTAGAGGTCTGTCTATCTTGTTTATTCTTTCAAAGAACCAACTTTTGGCTTCATTGATTTTTTGTATTGTTTTCTTTGTTTCTATTTCATTGATTTCTGCTCTGATTTTTGTTATTTCTTCCTGTCTGTTGCGTTTAGGGTTCATCTGTTGTTGCCTCTCAAGTGCTTTTAGCTGTAGTGTTAGATCATTCACTTGTGCTCTTTCTGTTTTTCTAATGTAGGCACCCAGGGCTATAAATTTCCCTCTTAGGACTGCTTTTAAGGTATCCCATAGGTTTTGTTGTGTTGTATTGTCATTGTCATTCAGTTCCAGGAATGTTTTTATTTCTTTCTTTATCTCTTCCTTGACCCATTCATTATTCAAGAGTGTGTTGTTTAGTCTCCATGTGTTCTTGTAGGCAGGAGGGCTTGTCCTGGTGTTGATGTTGAGCTTCATTGCACTGTGGTCTGACAGGATGCATGAAATTATTTCAATCTTTTTGTATTTGTAGAGGTTTCTTCTGTGTCCCAGGATGTGGTCGATTTTGGAGAATGTTCCGTGGGGTGCTGAGTAGAAAGTGTATTCTCTGGTATTAGGATGGAATGTTCGGTAGAGGTCTATGAGGTCCATTTGGTGTATCATATCGTTCAGTTCAGATGTCTCTCTGTTTATTTTTTGTCCTGTTGACCTATCCAAAGGACTCAGTGGGGTATTGAAATCTCCCACTATGAGTGTACTGGGGTTAGTCTGTGACTTGTGGTCCTGGAGAATTGTCTTTATAAAGTTTGGTGCACCAGAATTTGGGGCATATATATTCATAATTGTGAAATCTTCTTGGTGGATTGTTCCTTTGATGAAAATGTAATGGCCTTCTTTGTCTCTTCTGATTTCTTTTACTTTGAAGTCTATTTTATCTGATATTAAAATAGCAACACCTGCTTTCTTTTTGGTACCATTTGCTTGGAATAATTTTTTCTGTCCTTTCACTTTAAGGTGGTGCCTATCCTTGAAGATAAGATGCGTTTCTTGTAGACAGCATATCCATGAGTTCTGATTCTGAATCCAATCTCCCAGTCTATGTCTTTTGATTGGGGAGTCTAGTCCATTAATATTTATGGTTATAACTGATAGATGTGTGTTGCTTCCTTTCACCTTATTATCCATTTGCATTTTTGGTCTAGGTTTCTACTTCTGCAGTTATGCTTTTATTAATTTCTCTTTCTAGGTGCCAGGGCATAGTTGCTCCTTTCTTCTGTCCTTTGAATTGCTTCAAGCATTCTCTGAAGTGTTGGTTACTCTCATTTAAATCCCTGTGTTTGTTTCTGTTTCTTGGAGAAATCACACTTGGTAAGACAGGGGCTTGAGAAGTGCTTGCAAGACATAGCTCACAGTTTTTCCTGGACTAACTACACTGTAAATGTCAACCCATATCTAGTTTACAGGTCAGGATACTGAGGGGCAGAAGGGGAAGGTTACTTCTTTTCCCTACATCATCCAGACAAGAGAGGGCATCTCTATGACCCCCTTTAGAATGTACCCTGCACAATAATTCTAATCTGTTGCTTGTACAAAGCTTCTTGAACTCAGCATTATTGACATTTGGAGCCAGCCAGGTAATTATGTGTTGTGGGTACTGCCCTGTGCATTATGGGTTGCTGAGCAGCATCCTGGCTGTAGCAACCTGTCCCCTGGTGCGACAACCAAACATGTGTCCACAAATTGCTCAGTGTGCTCTGTGGGAGGTAGAAGGGATGTGTCTCTGTAAGCACCAGGGGTGACAGAACCAGGTCTGGTCAGAAAGAGGACAGGGATAATCAGAAGTCTGCACTTCTGGAGAGGTGTGAGTGACAGCCCCTATTGGACCTTTCACCCCTCTGTGTCTTCTGACTACAGGTCTGGGTCACTTTCCATCATGCTAGACTTCCCAGGATCAGCTGTTCCAAGAGGTGCTTGTTCGAAAGTTCTTTCCTATTGAGCCCAAACCTGCCTCTGGGAACTTACTTCATCAGCAAGCCCTGCAGAGTCCTAATCCCTTTTCATGGGCTGGCACTTGAACTACTCAAAACAATGTGTGTCCAAAGCCTGTCGCCTACCCGGGCTCCTCCTGGTTCTCTGGCACACTAATGCTCAGCCTTAATAGCAACTTCACCTGCCAAAAGTTAGGCCTGTCAGTGGACAATTCTTGGACAGGGACATCAAACCTCTGAGCAAGAGTTTCCAGGGATTTTCAAGCTTCCAGAGATTTTTGATGTAGCTGCCCAAGGTCCTGTGTTTAGGAACCTCTGAGCTCAGTCATTCCTGACCGTGAAATAGAATTCTGATTTAGTTCTCAAAGCAGCCACAGATGGCTTTCGAAAAGACTGGTACAAACGAGCCCTGCAAGAATAGACATATTTTTATCCAGGTCCTTTCAATACCTTTACTAAAAAAAAAAAAAATCCAGCCTCCTTTTATATAAAGGTTTTAAAGTTTATACAAAAAAGCCTAGAAGTTGACAATACAAAAATAAAATGCAAGCTGGAGAGACAGCTCAATGGTTAAGGTTCGGTCATGTCAAGTAGCTCGCAATAGCCTGTAACTCTAGGTCCAGAAGGATCCAACACCTCTGGCCTCCATGGGCACCTGTGTTCATGGGCATATATCCTTACACACTTATACACTTACACACATATATATTTACACACATATACGCTTACACACACATACATAATTAAAATAATGAAAAATGTTACTAAAACAAAACCATTAAAAATAGAAAACCAGCTATTTTTTTCTTTTTACATTAAAACTTTTATTTTTATCTGTATCAGTGTTTTGCTTACATGTATGTAAGTGCACCTATGCATGCAATAAACATGGAAGTTAGAAGAGGGAGAGGTATCCCCTGGAACTGGAGTTGTAGACAGTTCTTAGCTACCATGTTGGTGTTGGGAACTGAACTCTGGTGGTCTTCTGCAAGAGGATTAAAAACTTTTTATTTTTTTAGCAGTTACAGGGATGGAACCTGGGGTATTGACAAGCTATACAAAGGCTCTACCAGTGAGTCACATCCCTAGGCCTTTTACTTTATTTTTATTTTGAAATAATATTTCCTAAATTGCTCAGGCTGGCCTCCACTTTTTGATCCTCTGGCCATAGGTTCCCAACTAGTCGGGATTATAAGTGTGCACCACCATGGGTTTGTTTTTACAAAATTTCATTTTTTGTTTTGAGGCAGGGTCTCACTTAATAGCCCTGGCTAGCCTTGAACTTTCTATGTAGACTAGGCTGGCCTTGAACTCTTAGAGATCCACCTTCCTTTCTCTGCTTCCTGAGTGCTGGGATTAAAGGTGTGTGTCACCACACCCAAGCCTCTTTATATCTTTTAAATTCAGTTATGATAATTGTGTTGTTACTATTTCTGATAGGAATGGTGGTACTTGGTGGAAATATGTGACAGAAACACAGGTTCAGTTACAGAAGTGGACCCACTGTGAAGAAAAGAACAGTTGATGGAAAGAAAGTTGGAAAAATACCACAGTGCCCTGCTTTACCTCGCCCCTCCCCCAAGTTACAAGAAAGAAGATCTAGCAGGTATCTGACTTCAGCCACCCAGGTAAGGGTCCTGACTTCAGAAAATGGGGTAAGGGTCCTGACTTCAGAGAATGTGATTTAAAGTACAACAATCTGGGCCTAGTGGCTCTCACCTTTAATCCCAGCATGTGGGAGGCAGAGGCAGGCAGATCTCTGAGTTCAAGGCCAGCCTGGTCTACATCGTGAGCTCCAGGGCAGCTGGGACTACAGGGAGACCCTGTTTTGAAAAGACAAAAAAAAAAAAAAAAGTACAAGAACAAGTACAAGAATGCTGATGATAGAGGCATAAAAATGAATACTAAGGTTGGAGAGAAAAATAAACATTGGTTAAATTTTTTTTTTTTGTCTTTTTGAGACACGGTCTCCCTATAGCTCCAGGTGTCCTGGAATTCACTATGTAGAACAGGCTGGCCTTAAACTAACAGAGATCTGCCTCCTCTGCCTCCAAGTGCTAGGATTAAATGCATGTGCCACCATGCCTGGCTGTTCATTCTTTTTTTTTAATTTTTTAAATTTATTTTTAAAATTTTTTTACTTTATTTAATTTTTTAATTTTTAAAATTTTTTTAAAATTTATTTTCGTATGTGTATATGTGTATGAATGTACTATCTGCATGCAGGTTTGTGCACCCATGTCGTGCAATGCCTCGGAGGTCAGAAAAGGGTGTCGGATTCCCCTGGAACTGAAGTTACAGATGGTTCTCAGCCACCATATGGGTGCTGGGGATCGAACCTGGGTCCTCTGTAAGAGTAGTCCGGCACTCTTAACTGCTAGGCCATCTCTCCAGCCCCATCTTTTTTTTTTTTTTTTTAAACAGGGTCTCCCTTTAGTCCCAGTTGGCCTGGAACTTGCTATGTAGACCAGGCTGGCCTTGAACTCACAGAGATCAGCATGCCTCTGCCTCCTGAGTGCTGTTATTAAAGGTGTGTGCCACCACTCCCGGCCTAAGATAGTTCTTAGCTGCCATGTGGGTGCTGGGAATCGAACCCAGGTCCTCTGCAAGAGCAATCAGTGATCTTAACCACTGAGCCATCTCTCCAGCCCTGTTCACTCTTTTTATAAGACAGAACAATTCATTAAGTCCCATTTGCCAGCAGCTTTACTTTCCATGACCTGGATTCTATTTTAAGAGTTACTGAGCTTCATAAATGAGCAGGATTTTCCTCTTTCCCTTTTGATTGTGCTCTTTGTTCAGTTGAGTAACATAATAGCATACTTTTTCTAGGAAGAGCCTTTTTGAGGCTCTTTTCCTTCTGCCTCTATGGAACATGCTGAATGCAATATCAAGCCTTAACTCATGTCCTTTCTAATGGACAGATGTCCCCCTTTCTTCTTGGAAGACACATGTGCTTCTTCTGGGTAGAGGCTCTGTTATTCCTGGCTGCTAGGCTCAGCCTCTTGGGCAGCGTCTGCAGCCTTTTCCTTGAACCACAAGGAACAAAGTTTGCAGCCTATGTGAAATCCCAACCACCCAAGCTACAGTTAAAAAAATTATTTTTAGGGTAGCAAAGTGTTGGGGTTCATTATGACATTTTCATACATATGTCATTATATTTTGTTCCCATTCATTACCTTCTCCCTTCTTTTTTAAAAGTGAAACAAGTCTACACTTCAAACCATCTCTCAGCAACTAGATACCACAGAGCAAGTGTCTGATCTTCCTGAATGGTATTTTGGATCTTGGGGGACATTTCATTTCATGTTTCGCAGGCTCTATGTGTGTTGGATGAAACACACACATAGAGAGAGAGAGAGAGAGAGAGAGAGAGAGAGAGAGAGAGAGAGAGAGAGATCTATGAGTACCCTGGGTAATGCTACCCTAAATAACTTGAACTTCCACTGGCTGGCTTTTGTTCATAAAAAGCTAATCCTTTCAAGTCGAGACCTATATAAACACTGGGGATCAGAGGATGCACTGAACCTGAATCTCTTCTCTTCATAAGGTAAAGGCAGGTTTAAGCTGACAGTGTGGGGGGAAATAATAAGGAGCTGCTTTAAGAAAGGTCAGAATACTTTACTAATAAATACTAACCTATAATATGTCAGACTAATATCAGATGCTAATTGTAAGAGTTGTTCAGTAGATTGATTTTCAATAGCTAGCTTTGGGAAAATAAATTCCTCACATCAATGGCAAGGATGAGGAGGGAGTCACTTGGTTTCCCAAGGAAAAGTGTCATGTGGTCTAGAAAGGAGTTCTTCCCTTGCTTGAAAAATAAAAACAGGTCTTAGATTGTATAGGCAGTCCCTGGATGAGGGAGCAGTACTCTGACACAGGGTCTTACTGTGTGTCCAGTCTGTGACCCTGGAGGTGGTCATATTGCATGTCTACTCTGTAGTTCTGGAGGTAGTAACAGTAGTGGAGATTGCATGTGTGAGAGGCTTTGCTGCATTGCTCCCTCAGTGCCCCCATGTGATGTAGGTGTTACTATCAGGTGCATTTTCAATGTGAATTGTACACGGCAGGGCCAACTTTTAAGCAACAGGCTTTGCATCACACTTCTGAGACATGCACAATAAGGGCCTTTTGCAAACTTCACAATAATGAGTTTGCTATTCTTTTTAAAGGTGGAAGCCACCTTAAAGCTGAGGAATTTTTTTTTAAAAGAAACAACAGTCTGCCAAGGAAAAGATCCCTCTCTGAAGCACAAACCTGTGGACACACTTTTGGCTGACTTGGTGAATTGAGAATTAGGGAAATAACTTGATTGGGTGCTAGAGTCACATTGCACCCATGCAGTCTCATTTCTTTGACATCCCCTTGGGTGTGTAGAGATGCAAGGGGCATGCAGCCTCTGCAGGTACAGAGTGAAGTTACAGATGCTACATGTAACACTTCTTGGGCTTCTGGGTCGTTCATTGGGGGCAATCCCAATTCCAAGTGGCTGGATGTGGTGTTGGTTTCTAGGCAAGCTCAGTAGTAGTGCATTAGCTAAGTAGCCTATTATCAGGCTCAGTAACTAAAACAGCTGGATGGGGTAGCTTCTGTGCATGGCAGTAAACCCAGGATGGTAAATACAGATGAAGAAAACTACATGAAGCTTGTTGAAAGATTGGAGATGTCACTATACAGCAAGGACTTAATATTTGCTGAGCACTAGTAGTCATTTAGGGAAAACAGCAGTGGAACCAGGCACCTCAGACCAGTCCTACGTCCTGGGAGTGTGGGCCACAGCTGGATGTCCACTGGGACCCCTGGCTTTGTCACTGACCAGCTTCATGGCAGTCTGAGACACACACACACACACACACACACACACACACACACACACATTTATGGATTAAACCCATAGCCTGGTGCATGCAAGGCAAGTGGTTTATCACTAAGCTCCTTAGCTCTTTTTATTTTGAGAGTCTATGCTATACAGGCTGGTCTTGAACTTGTGATCCTCTTGCCTTCAGCCTCCCAGGTGGGTGAAATCCCAACGTGGCCAGGTGGTAATTTTGAAGCTGCTGAACATGTTAACTCACTTCTAGTGCATATCAGCTTTTCATTGCTTCTATTTCTAAATAATCAATGAAGTCTGTAATGCTGGCTTTTACTCTCTGCAGGTGAAGTGACAGTACCCACTTTAGAAGGACACTTAGCAAACAGCAAGTGCCCTGACACCCCCAGATCCAGACCTTATGCTTTGGTGCCTATCAGTGGTCCCTGGCTAATTCTTTTTGTTGCAAATCAGGGAGTTCCTGGGTCTCGGCAATCACTTTCGCCGCACTGTGAGCTGAGATATTGTGATGCCCTTTCTTCCCAGGAGTTGCCTACCAAGTGCTGAGAGTGGGAAGCTAGCCTGTTTTCCGGATGGGGCCCAGCGCTTCCCATTGTATTCCTACAGAGCATCAGATGAAACAGAGCATCAGATGAAACGGAGCATCCTGGAGCCTGCCCCAAGCCCTGCTTCTTATCCTTGGTTCCCTCACCCGCAGTTCACAAGTGCTCTCAATGCCCAATTTTGGGCATCTTTTCTTCATTGAAATCCTGTTCCATAGTTATTTGAAATAAGCTAAATCCTAGAATTTAGCACTTGATCGTGTCAGAGCGGAGCAAAGAATAAACAAACACTTGCAGAAGGCTCCTGCTCGGCAACATCTGACCCATGAGCATCTGCTCTAATTTTGCATTTTTTTCTTGCTCACAGAGACTGCGTCTTCCTCCGCAAAACTGGCTTGTTGGGTGGCTGCCTCCCTCACTTAAGGAATTAAGCTGACAAGCGCCGGTTCTTTTCAGCTCAGCAGACGCCAAGGCGTTAAGTTGCACCTTCTGGAGCCAGGCAAGGCTGAGTCGAGTGCTCGTCTCCCCTCTTTGCAGGCTCCGCTATGGATCCGGGTGGTCCAGAAGCCCAGCAACCCCGGCACCCAGGGCGAGCGCCCGGCTCCCCAGAGCGCTGGCTAGAAGCAGAGCAGGGGGCTCCGCAGGAGGACGCGCCCGCGGGACCCCCAGCAGGTAAACGAGGTCTAGGCCACTGTGTCCATCAGAGAGGGCTCTATGTTTGAAACAAGAACTTTAAGGACATCAAAAAGCAATTCAGATTTGTTTCTATTTTTTTCCTAAATGCATTCCTGGCCGCTGCTTCTCAGGGTGGATCCCTGTCAGTCATCGGTATTTTCTACTGACAAGGTGGCGGTTTCAAGTTGCATGTCTGGGCATGGATTCAGAAGCAAATAAATAATAGACATAACCAAGCTTGTAAGAGCCATTTAAAACATTTATAGTCATTTAAAGTGGTAAAAAACACATCCCTAGTGTGCTAATGAGTATGTTACTTATTTTTAGTGAATCATTTTTTTTAATTTTTTAAAATTTTATTTATTTTTGTATGTGTATGAGTGTACTGTCTGCATGTAGGTCTGTGCGCCCGTGTCGTGTAATGCCACGGGGGTGAGAAGAGGGTCTCGGTTTCTCCTGGAACTGGAGTTCTCCTGGAATTGGAGTTACAGAAGGTTCTTAGCCGCCATGTGGGTGCTGGGGATCGAACCCGGGTTCTCTGCAAGAGCAGTCGGTGCTCTTAACCACTAGGCTATCTCTCCAGCCCATGAAACATTTATATAAAACATTACCATCGCTAAAATATGTCTCTTAAATCAGTCTGCACTACACATAATACATGACAATATCTAAAGTTCAGTAAACATGTTTTTCACTTCACAGAACTTCAGAGGTCTTACATAAAACCATTTATATGCCCATTTTAATTTTTAAAATTTATATTTTTTATGTGTAAGTGTATTTTTTACATACAAATATTTTATTTTTATTTTGTGTGTATGAGTGTAATGCTTGCATGTATGTAAGTTCGTGTGTGTCATGCAGTGCCTGTGGAAGTCAGAAGAGGGCATTGGATCCCTTGGAACTGGAGCTACAGATGGTTGTTAGCCACCATGTGGGTGCGGGGAATCAAACCAGATCCTTTGCAAGAGCATCCAGTGCTGTTAACTGCTGAGGCCCAGATTTTTGTTTTGTGTTTGTACATGAGCATGTGCATGCAAGCATTCACATTTGGTGGCATTTTCACATTCGATAGCACATTCGCATTTGGTGGCACATTCATGGAAGTCAGGACAACTTGTGGGAATTTATTCGCTCTACCATGTGCGTTTTGGGGATCCAGCATGGGTCTTCAGGCTCAGAAGCAAGCACCTTTACTTGCTGAGCTATCTTACCAGCCCCTGTACCTGTGTTCTAAAGTAATGTGGACCAAAGCAAGGCATGATGATGCACACCTGTAATTCCAGTACCTGGGAGGCTGAAACAAGGGATCATGAGTTCAAGACAAGCCTGCCTTATGAAGTGAGAGCTCGCAGGGGGGGAAAAATAGTACTAACTAATGCTGATAGGGATGGTGTGACTGTCAAATTTTATTGTCAGTTTACTTACCTGTGAGGTGACGAGCTGTTCGAAGTCACTCCACCAGCAGTACTGAGAGCATGCCCCCAATGGTGGTCCTTGGGAGAAAGGCATGGGGGTCTGCCCTGGGCCTGGTTCCAGTTAGACCCAGCTAGTCTGGCTGCTCTGGATCTCCTGCTGCAGTGCGGGAGGCTGCTGCTTCTGCCCCTTGAACTGCAGGACTTCTGGATCTGCTTCTGATATATGGACATATAAAAACTGGAGTTATGCTAACATAAGTATGTTAAAAACAAAGGTCACATCTCATTGTTAATCTTGTTGCTGTACTTCACTACTGACTAGGCATGCCCTCCAGGTTCATTGTTAATCTCGTTGCTGTACTTCACTACTGACTAGGCATGCCCTCCACGTTCATTGTTAATAATGTTGCTGTACTTCACTACTGACTAGGCATGCCCTCCACATTCATTGTTAATAATGTTGCTGTACTTCACTGCTGACTAGGCATGCCCTCCACGTTCATTGTTAATCTGTTGCTGTACTTCACTACTGACTAGGCATGCCCTCCACTTTCATTGTTAATCTGTTGCCGTACTTCACTACTGACTAGGCATGCCCTCCACGTTCATTGTTAATCTGTTGCTGTACTTCACTGCTGACTAGGCATGCCCTCCACGTTCATTGTTAATAATGTTGCTGTACTTCACTGCTGACTAGGCATGCCCTCCACGTTCATTGTTACTCTGTTGCTGTACTTCACTGCTGACTAGGCATGCCCTCCACGTTCATTGTTACTCTGTTGCTGTACTTCACTGCTGACTAGGCATGCCCTCCACGTTCATTGTTACTCTGTTGCTGTACTTCACTGCTGACTAGGCATGCCCTCCACGCTCCTCCTCTCTCCCCTCTGTGGGACACGTACCATGCAATGGCCACTGCTGCCACTGGAAATGAGACCTGCTGGGGGAATTTACACACGGTGACCATCTTTCTTCCTCTGTCAGGGCTGGGGTAAGACATTCCCCACTGCATATTCCTCGGCCTTCTGTCTCAACCAGATTCAGTCCGCCTGGCAGCCCTATGGTTGGAGCACAGGACCTCTTCCATCTTTAAAGATGGGTCAGTGACTTCCTATAACACGAGGCAGGTGAAGGCTGTGTTCTCCTCCCTGCATGTGACAGGAAAGGACAGTCTCAGGTTAGAGCTGTCTCTTGAGCAGCTTCTTTCGAGCTCCTTGAAGCTTACCTTTTGAGTCAAGGCAGAAGTTCTCTGTTGAGTGATGGAAACTGGAACCACCTGCTTGCTGACAAGTCAGACAATGGAGAAGGCAAGGGCGTCATGTTAATTCACAAATGACTCACTTTGCCCTCACTGTGGTCAGGACAGTTCCTAAAATGCCTCCCACCGATACCTTCCTAAAATGCAGTCATGAATATCTAGGAAATGAAAGTGAAAACATATGTAGATATATAACCCATGAGCCCCATTAAAAAATAATTCAATAGTTATTGTCACACTAAGTCGAGGAAGGAGCTCCTCTCAAGGGAACTCCTGGGCTCACCTCTTCTTTCCTCGTCCACCCTGAGTGGCTGCTGGGATAGACATCAAATGTCTGGTACCACATTGCTCCTGGCCAGTGGTGACTGATAGATGCATGGGCTCAGCATCTTCATCCTTCCTCCTGATAGTTCCCCTCATTTTCTTAAACTCCAAAAAAAGCTGTAATGATCTGGAATGCACGATACCAGCCCTGTGAGCTCTTCCTAGTTTTATATGACAGTTGAGAGCTGCTATCATGGGTCATGGGCTAAGGGAGTATTTAAAGGAGTAACTTAATAGTTACACTTCAGCTGACAGCCTCTCCAGGCCTGGACAGCCAGTTCGTCTGGGGGTAGCCTGTGCCTTTGAGGGGTAGTTGTGGTTAGAATTTGAGGAACACATTCCAGCTGACATGTGGGAACGTTACCTTACCTCAAGACCTAAAAATAGGTGGATTCATGTTTACCTAGTCCTCCTGTGTTCAGACATCTCGATTGGGCTGTGTAGCTGGCAACATAGCTCTCTCCTGGCATCCAAACGCAGAATGAGGACAGATCACTACCTCTTCTGTCCTCTCCTAAAGGCTGAGGTCATCCTTTGTCATTCTCCCATATTATAAAATGTCCCATCACCCCAGGAGATTGTTTTGTGTTCACCCTTGGTCAGCCTGTTCAAGGTAGCTCTCCCCTCTATTAGGGGAAAGGTTACTTCATCTATCTTACCAATTGAGACTTATTCTATTTTTCTTCACAGAGTCTGACAAGATTGAGTCATCTCTTCATAGCCTCCAGAAATTTGTTCCTACAGATTATGCCAGCTATACCCAGGAGCATTATCAATTTGCAGGCAAGCAGATTGTCATCCAAGAATCCATAGAGAGTTATGGCGCCGTGGTGTGGCCAGGGGTGAGAACTGCTACACGTTGAGATGTCTGCTTTCTGGAGATAAGTTTATACAAGTGTTGCCTTGGGCAGTTGGCCATGTGACTGCTCACCTTCTGTGCTTCTCATGTCGAGTGATAATGCAGTCCACCAGGGCTGGTGCTATGCTTGGGTTCAGCAGACACAGCATTTCCTTCAGCACCACTAATTTGGCTTGAAGCAAAGTCTTAGTCATCCTTGTGTCATTCTTCTCCCTCCTCCTCCTCCTCCTCCTCCTCCTCCTCCTCCTCCTCCTCCTCCCTTTCTTTTCCTGTTCTGCCTAGGGCCTCAAGTGCTCCATCACTGAGCTACACCTATTGAAACATTACTTTTGTAACATAAAGCTGACTACATTAGAGATAGGATGCAAAACCGATACAACCATGTAAAAATTCAAGAATTTCTCTCTTTCACATGGTTGATGGTGAATATTTCAGAGGAGACATTCAAGAATCATTATTCTGCCTCTCATTTCCCCTGCAAAGAGTTTGTGAAGTTAGTATTGAAACAGATCAAGGCCTGTATTTTCAGGCTGCATGGATATTCATCTGTCCATCTTTCATTTCTATATTTAAAATGTGGACTAATGGTAATGTCTAGTTGCTGACATGATTGTGACTACGTTAGCTGTCTCACTGATGTAACATTATTCCTACCTCACAGCTGAGGATGTGAGGGCTTGGCAGGGTTCATCGACTTGGTAAACCTTTACCCTTGAGTACTTATTCTAGGGCTAAGTACTACTGAACTGCCCATTGCAAGGCTGCCTACCAGATTAGAAAGTCTCAAGATCAGAACTTCCCAGATCTTCTGAGGTGCAGTTGGATCTTATTTAGATGAAGACTCTGATTCAGGACTGTTGGGGGGAGGGTGGGATTGTAACTGTATTTCTTTTAAAAATACACATAAATTTTTATGTGTATGAGTGTTTTGCCTGCGTGCATGCAAATGCACTCCTGTCATTTCAAAACCCATGGAAGTCAGAGGAGGGCATCGGAGTCTCTGGAACTGGAGTTATGGACAGTTGTTAACTGCCATGTGGGTGCTGGGAATCAAACCTGCAAGACCACTCTTAACCACTGAGCCATTTTTCCAGCCCCCATGACTGTATTTCTAAAAACATATACAGTGGCTCAGGGAATCTAAGCTGGGGAGTCCTGATGGAGGCTCCATGGAGCACAAGCACTGATGAATAGGGGTTCCATAGGGCTATCCCGGGGACTGCAGCAAGTGAAAGGAAGAGTGCCACCAAGGCTTCTGGTCTCGGGCTTTGCACTCTACCCAAACAGTAGGCTCTTTTAGTTCCATGTATACGAATATGATCTCCTTCCAGTGAGGGCTGTCTTTTTCCCTAACGAGGAGTTTGAAATTACCAAACCTTCCAGTTTCCTATTTGAATACATCTGGCACACAGATAACTATAGTAACAGGTAGTAGGAATACAAAGGCTTTAGCCTGTCAGGCACTAAATCAGCCTTTCTTGGGGCCTCAATTTCAGACAACTGCACAAAGTGTATGCAAAATGGGGAAATTGGTGTTTTCTGTGCAGCTGCCCATGAAAAGAGAATGCTGCATAGTTTGCTTAATGGGATAGAGGGGTTTGGAATGTCAACTATTACAGTTGTGCCTGAGAAAGCCTTGACCTCCAGATGACACTCTTCAGAGGGCATGGCATCCCCAGAGGGACACTCAGCCATCTTTACAAGACTACTTATAGTGTATGTTCTCAGAATCACTCTAGGTGTTACTTCATTTTGAAGGCCCACCCAAGAACTCTCTCCTTAACAAAGACCTCTTTCCTTGCTATTTGACACCTGCTACTTGCACCTGACAGGCCTCTGCCCATCCTTCCTCAGCTGGCTCACCTCTCCCTATAACAGAAAGGAGGCCCTGATTTCCCAGTGGTCTCTATGTTGCCCTGCCCCACCTTATGTCTCCTTTATGCTACTTAATCCACAGTAGTTTATAATTGCCCTTAGTCCTGCCCCAATGTACCTCGACAGCACAGATAACTATCCAGTCAACATGAACACAGTATGGAAGGAAGTACCTTAAGCAGTGACATTTTCTGAAGATGGTGAGAGTGGTATGTCTGGGAACTCTTCTGACCAATCACCTCCTGCCTAGATCCACAATAGAAGTAGAGTCCAAACTACAGAGCTCAGTAAATTTCCAGCTCTACCTTTGCTTTCACAGCCCTGGCCTATGTGTACATGGATTTCTACTTTCTTATGCTTAACTCTTTAGTTGCTTCCAGAGCATTGCTGGGTGACATTTCACTGACAGAACACTTTGTGTGTCAATGCAAGTCAACTTTCCAATCTCTTTGCAGGTATGCTAGGGGTAGTCTACAGGGCTGATCTAGATGTGCAGAATGCAGAGCCCCACCCCAAACCTATAGAGGCTGCTTTGTAGCTTTAAAAAAAATTTTTTTTGTGTGTGAGTATATTGCCTGCATGTGTGTAAGTATACCTGTGTTGTGCAATGCCCACAAAGTCAGAAAGGACCAGATTCCCCTGGAACTGGAGTTACAGAAGGTTGTTAGCTGTCATGTGGGTACTGGGAATTGAACCTGGATCCTCTGCAAGAGTTGCTGGCACTCTTAACTGTTGAGCATTCTCTCCGGCCTCCTGATTTGTATCTTTAACAAGCTACTCAGGACATTTGAGACCGTGAAGTTGGAGAGCTACTGTACTGACAGTGTTTCTTAGTCACTTAAGATAAAAAGCAAGAGGTCAATTGCCCAATGTCACAAAAGCCTAACAGACCTGAATTTTGGTAAAGAGCTAGTGTTCAAGTTTAGACATCTTGGGCATTTGGTGATGACAGCCCATACTTCCCTGATTCATAAGAGCTGAACTACTTCATTTTCATTCTCCCTTTGAGATTAGTCAGATTCAATATAGGCAATTTTATGGATCTCCTCTCCACTTCTTTAGTTGGAATCTTTTTTTTTTTCTTTTTCTTTTTCAGACAGGGTCTCTCTGTAGCCCTAAGTGGCCTAGAACTCAGCATGTAGACCAGGCTGGCCTTGACCACACAGAGATCCATCTGCCTGTCTCCTGAAGGCTTGGATTAAAGGCATGCTCTACAATGCCCAGCCCCTTTAGATAGAATTTGTTAACATTTACACTACAGAGGTGTATATATATGGCATTGTGATAGGAGTGCCTTGGAGGTGGGGCTCTTTTTGAGACAGGGTCTCCCTGTAGCACCAGTTAGCCTGGAACTTGTAGAACTCTGTAGACCAGGCTGTCCTAGATTTCAGAGGTCTGCCTTTCTCACCTCCAGCCTGTGCACTACCATGCCTGGCTTTGTTTTTAACAGGATCACACTGTAGCTCAGACTGGTTCAGCTTTCCACATGCTGGGATTATAGACGTGAGCTACTCTCTGACTACTCTGCTTCTTAACACTCGATAAAGTGAAAATATTTAGTAATATTTCTTATTGTTCAACTCTAGATGTAGAGGGGAGGTCTCAACTTGTTTCTGACATTCCAATTTCCAGTTGAAAATTGTTAATGTCTTTTAGGCTACAGCTTTGTGCCAGTATTTGGAAGAACATACAGAAGAATTAAATCTCCAAGATGCTAAAATACTTGAAATTGGTGCTGGACCAGGCCTTGTTTCCATTGTGGCCAGCATATTAGGTTTGTTTATTCCTTCCTGCTCTTGATTTAAAAATTCTCTCCTAAGCCGGGTATGGTGGCACATGCCTTTAATCCTAGCACTTGGGAGGCAGAGGCAGGCAGATCTTTGTGAGTTCAAGGCCAGTCTGGTCTACAGAGCACATTCCAGGACAGCTGGGAGGCTACAGGGAGACCCTGTCTCGAAAAAACAAAAACAAAAAAATCTTCTCCTGTGACCATGACACCAAGTCCTTATTATCTGACAAGCTGTGTGGTGGCTTAGATGCCTGGTCACCATTTTGTTTAATATCCCCCAAATGTCATGTGGCATAAATCATTATTCAGATAACTTCTTGGAGAGGACAAGCAACTCCTTCAATCTACCTAGTCTCCATGTGAGGAAGTCCAAAGGTATGACAATGAATCCCTTTGATACTCAGAAGTGGGAACGCGGGTTTGAGTTGGTGTGCTACTGACAGCAAATGTATAGTGGCCAGGGATGCTAGTCATCTGAGAGAGCTCCGGTCAGGACACAGTAGGGAACCGAATTACGTCTGTTAATATGCTCAGCCTATGACAACAGAGGCAGTGTTGAGAAACCTATCTATTTCTTATTTCTCCTTGAGGATAATATGGTGGCCAAATGTCTCCATGCAATTATTACTTCTCTTTCTCTTAGGAGCTCAAGTCACAGCGACGGATTTACCCGATGTTCTGGGAAACCTTCAATACAATCTTTTAAAAAACACACTGGAATGCACAGCTCATCTGCCTGAAGTGAAAGAACTGGAGTGGGGGAAAGACCTGGACCAGAACTTCCCTAAGTCAACCTTTTATTATGATTACATCCTGGCCTCTGATGTGGTCTACCACCACTACTTCCTGGACAAGCTGCTCACCACCATGGTGTACCTTTGCCAGCCAGGCACTGTGGTGCTTTGGGCAAACAAGTTCAGATTCAGTACTGATTATGACTTTTTAGGTAAATTCAAGCAAATTTTTGATACAACACTCTTGGCTGAATATCCAGAGTCATCAGTCAAACTTTTTAAAGGGGTACTAAAATGGGACTGATATGTAAGGAGCCTTTCAGAATGTCAGTGTATCCTGTGAGCTGTGTTAGAAGTTGCACTGACAGACTTTATTTTATTTTTTTTATTTTTAAGGGATTCTACAATACAATGACACAGTTGTTTGCAGATAACAATGATGTTACTCAGTATGTCATACAATTAAGTAATTGGTGCATTTTGCAAGTATCTATGTCCAAATTTTGAACAACCCAAAGTTCCCATAGTCCAGTTGGAGAAGCTTGTATGCACAGGCATGTTGATCAATCAGGTGTCCAGACTATATTCCTATAGTCTCATGATTCACCCCTATCTCTCCACAGCCCTTACAATCTACCACGCCTCCTCTTCCGCAGTTTGTTCCCTAGGCTTTGGGAAAGGGGCACAAGTGGGTGAGAAGAAAAAAGTCTAATTTCTTTGGAGTTGTCATTTTGGACTCCGGTCTGTTCAGTTTGTTTCCCTTCACGGATTGACAGCTTTCACAGTGATACCCTTTTCAGTCATACTAACAAAGCTCAAGCTATTGGATGTACAGGCATTTAAGCAGTACCACTTATTGTGTCAAGCTAAGCTGTGAGCATAGACACAGATGCTTGGATGGTATGCTAATCCGCAAACTGTGGTTTCTCTATAAAGGGTGACAAGTTCTTATTGTGGCTTATAACATCGCCTAACCACTAGAGGACATAAGCTTGTGGCATCCGCTGTGAGTTATTCCTCCAAGGAGAGAGCTAATAGCCAAAACTGACAGACTTTTTTTAATGAGATGGAGAAGGCAGTGCACTGCAGCAACTTGTATAGCTACAGTAAATGAATCTTAAGATATACAAGGATTTTCCAAAGTAATTAGATTGCCTGATCAGTCTAAGCAGAAATAACACACAAACATGAAAACAGCTTTGTTGACTTCCACGTCTCAAGTGTTTAATAAATTTTACACTAACAGGTTAAGGAGTAAGTGTATTTCTGGTGTTGAGCTCAGATTTTACACCTGTCAACATAGTTTTGTCATGACTTCTGATACTGGGCTTGACAGGGTCTTGTTGTGTAGCCCAGAATAGCCTTTAATTACGTATGTATCTACCTTAATCTCCCAATTTCAGGTGTGTACCACTATGCTTGGCATATTGTAGTTTGAATACTTATTCAGACTTTAACTGTAGTAGGGAGAAGATAACAATGAACTAAACTTAAAATATGCAAATTGCTGGAATGAGGAAACAGATAGCATCTTAAGAACTTCTTTAGAGGGGCTAGAGACATGGCTTGCTAGTTATGAGCATTTGCCATCAATCATGAGGACGGGAGTTCAGATGCTAGCACCCAGGTGAGAAGCCAGGCATCCAGCAAATGACTAACTCCAGCTCTGTGGGGATAGGATGCTCTCTTTGGCCTCAGTGAATCACAGGCCCATGCACCCACACATACATTCATGCAGACTCACATGTATCTCTTTGAAAAAATCAAAACCAAAACATTTTTTCTGGTTGGGTGTAGTGCCCCTTTAATCAAGTACTTACGAGACAGAGGCAGGCAAATAGATCTCTGTGTGTTCCAGATCTGTTGGGGCTGCAGGGTCTCAAAAAGACCAAAGAAAGGTAAAGTTGACCATGATTGATGAAAATGTCCAATGCCAACCTATGGTTCCCATAGCCTGTGCACACATGCGATCATGTTCAGTCCCTCTCCCATACTGCAATTATATGAATAAGCTTTGCTTTTGAAACAAGGAAAACAAATTCTGCCTACCATTACTTTTTTTTCTGGAGATTTTACCTTAGGTGGTAAAGGAAACAAACAAAACATGTACATTTTAATAAAATCTATAATACAAGGATTTGATGATGCTGGGGCAGCATACCATTTGGGGTTTAGCAAGCCATATACTGTTCCTTTAGAACATATATTTCTTTGGGGCTAGAGAGATAGCCTAGTGGTTAAGAGCGCTGACTGCTCTTGCAGAGGACCCGGGTTAGATCCCCAGCACCCACATGGCAGCTAAGAACTGTCTGTAACTCCAATTCCAGGAGGACTCCAGTTCCAGGGGAATCCGAGACCCTCTTCTGACCTCCGCGGCATTGCATGACACGGGTGCACAAACTAACATGCAGACAGTACATTCATATACATACAAAAATAAAAAAAAATTTTTTTTAAAAAGCTCATTAAAAAAACAAAAGGTAGTTCACATATTTAGATTTTTAAAAAAATATTTGAAAGATATTTTATTTGTTTATTTTTATGTGTGAGTACATTCCATACATTTGTGTAAGTGCACCCATGTTGTACAGTGCCCATGGAGGACATAAGAGACAGTCCAATTCACTGGAATTGGAGTTATGGATGGTTGTTAGCTGCCATGTGGATGCTGGGATTTAAACCCAGGTCTTCTGTAAGAACAGCCATCGATCTTAACTGTTGAGCCACTCTCAGCCCCACATTTTTATATTTTAAACATATTTTAGGTATATAACATTATAAAAGATTTCATCATTTACTATTACTTTAGTGCTATAGGTTTCATCTAATTTAAGGTACAATCACAATAAAGAGTTAAAATATTAGACAGTGGCATTGGTTTTGAGCATTATTCCAAGCACAAGCAGCTGGGCATACATATTAGTCCCCAGCACATCACACCTCTGTTCCACACAAGCAACTATTAAGACAATGCCAGTGACACCCATGAATCCTAGTAACATGAAGTGACTTTCTTGACTGGTGCTAAAACCTAGTAGGCATGAAGGTTCTAAGGTGTTCATTGAGCCAATGGAAAGGGTCGTTGGCAAAGGCAGAAGGGGCACAGAAAACAAGTCCAATTCACGGTAACTTCCTACTCCCATAAGAACAAATTGCTCTATCTTCCATGACAAAAAGAGGCTGACGTGGCCAACTTGACAGCTGTGGTCTTTCCTTCCACTCGGTCTTATGAACTAGCAGTTCCGGGCTCTTTGTGGTTCTTAATATCATTTCATGTCTGCACGTTCCAGCCTAGCATGTCTTTCTCTTAATTGCCCACATGATTAATGGCTACTCAGATCCTCAAAAGCAGACAATATCTTACAATTAATATTTTGTATTTCTTCATGATTCCTAGGATAGAAATGCAATGCATGGTTTTTAGGGTTGAGTAGAAGATAAACCCAGCAAAAGAAAGACCAGGTAAAGACCTTTAGAGAATATATAAACACAGGTAATGGAAACGGAAAAGCCAGCTGGGGATTTTTATGGGAACCCCGGTGAAATATTACCTTATAGCATCAGCATTAGCTTTTATATGTGATGTGAGAACTGAAGAAGAGGGGGTTTAGGCAAGAGGCTTGTGGACTATCAGACATTTCAGAGCGGTCAAGTGACAGAGGCTCCTGACCCTCATTCTCAGATGCAGCANAAAAAAAAAAAAAAAAAAAAAAAAAAAAAAAAAAAGTCTGGTGGGAAGGCTTCTATATAAAAACAAATATCTTAAAGAGATGATAATTGACACAACAAATCCTATTAGCTACTAATATTAATACGCATGGGTATTTTATAAAGTGAACTTTCAAGTTACCTGTACACATACTTTTCTATAAATTTAAGGGCTAAATTAGCATTCTATACATAATTTCAAAGGCTAGGTTGCCACTGCTTGCTAAGAACATGTGTGTTGCCAGGCATGGTGGTCCACGTCTTCAATCCCAGCACTAAGGAGGCAGAGATAGGTGGATTTCTTTGAGATCAGAGTAGCAAGTACCAGGCCAGCTGGGCTACAGGCAGACCCTGTCTCAAAAAACTCAAAACACCACCACCACCACCACCATCACCACCCAAATCCCTAGAACAAAATAAAAACACCTCATGAGTTTTCCTGGCTGGGTAGATTAAAATTTCAGAACTTATAAGTTAACAACTCATCTTCAAGACTTAAAACCCACTTAAAAAGAGTAAGGCTAGACCTGATGGTAGAGTCTTGCATTTCTAGCTACTCCAGAGGCTGAGGCAGGAGGATTGCAAGTTCCAGGTCTCAGTTGTAGACAGCACCATGGGACAGTCATGGGCATCAGGGGGTGGTCAATGGAACAAAGTATAGTTCAGAAATAGATCCACACTTACATAGTCAATCAATTTTCACTAAAGTGCCACGGTTATTCAATGGGAAAATAATCTTTTAAACCATGAATGGAAGAATAGTTATAAACACACGCATACCCTTAAGTCTTGGCATATTTTATATGCAAAACAAATACCAACACATAAACCTAACTAGCAGTGTTAAAGCTACGAAAATTGTAAAACAGAGTCCAACAGAACCAGGTAAAATCCTGTTGGTTTGGATTAAACAAAGATGCTTTGGAAATTATACCCAATGTACAACCTATAATTTTTTTTAAAAAAGTTGCAATTGGAACTTTATCAAGATCAAAAACCTTTACTTTTAAAAAGAAAGAAATGAGCCAGGCCTGGTGGTACATGCCTTTAATCCCAGCACTGGGGGCAGAGGCAGAGGCAGGTGGATCTTTGTGAGTTCAACGGCAGCTTGGTCTACAAAGTGAGTTCTAGGACAGCTGGAGCTACAGACCAAAAAAAGAAAAAGAAGAAGAAACATACTTGGAGAAAATTATTTGCCAAATACCTATCTAAAACAGGACTAGTATCCAAAATATATAAAGAACTCCTATTTAGTAACCCTATTCAAATTTTAAAAAGTGGACAAAAATTTGGAAGAGGCTTCACCGAAGATACACAAATGTCCAATGAGCTCATTATTTATTACGAAAATGAAGATTAACATCACGAGGCTATTATAACACAATTACTAGCTGGCTAAAGAGACAATATTCAGTGCTGATATGGATCCCATCCTCAGCACTGCCAAATAACAAACCTATCAAACACCCAACTAGCCACTAGTCCCAATTACACTTTATCTTACTTCCTTTGAACAAACTGCTCTCTGGGATCTAGTAGAGCTCTCTTACTTTCTAAGATAGGGTCTCAGGTAGCCCAGGCTGGCGTATTTCTTATTCCTTAAGAAGGCATTTTTGTAGTGAAAAATTAATGCCTAAAAGATTAGTCTGGAATTATGAAAATTGGTCAACAGCAAAGATTCAAAAAAAGGGGGGGGTGCTGTTGAAAAGGACCTCCTACATCCATCTCCTTCCAATAAAGGCTTCTTAGATGCTAAATGCAAGGGATAAAGACAGAAGTAGTCTCAAGTCCTGGCTAGTATAACCACCACACTGTATGCACATGTGACTTCCTCATTTCTCATAGGACGCATGGTGTTCAAATGATGGATAGGCTTACCAGTACCTTCAGGAAGATCAGACAACAGAGGGTGGGGCAGGGCTTAAAGTTATCTAGCCTCTGGCCATCTCATAAAGGTGGTGTGCATAAGGGGAGGTTTGTCTAAGATTAGAGCTGGTCTCTTCTAAGGTGAAGAATACCTAATTCTAGGAAGCAGGAAAACAGTATTGGAAAGGAGTAAGGAACCCCATAATGGCACAACTGCTTCTTAGCACTGGAAAAGTGCTCACAGGAACTAATTTCAAGTGTGCATTACACTTTTAATATTTCTGTAAGAAATCATCTTTCCTCAGCCCTTTCAATTGTCTTCAGTGGGTACAGTGTAAGAATTAGCCACAATGACTTTTCAATCACCATCTTTTTCTTGTATCATTTCTTATAGCACGTGTAGTCTTCTCACAGTAATGATTTTATTGAGGACATGTTCTTCTAGTCTTGAGCATACCTGGGTCCAGCTGATCTCAAGAAATACTGTACGATCCAGATAGAAATAGTAACTTATGTGGCAGCAACATATAACTGCCCCCTAGCCACAGGACTCCTTGATGAAGGGGTGTGATGAGTGCCAATCAATTTACAAAAATGGATGACAGTCTACTTATGGCTCAAGGACCATAATTTTCTGATTCCCGCCTGAGGTACTTAACAAAGCAGGACAAGACCTGGCTTTAAAAACAGGTTCTGAGCCAGGCGTGGTGGCGCAAGCCTTTAATCCTAGCACTTGGGAGGCAGAGACAGGTGGATCTCTGTGAGTTCAAGGCCAGCCTGGTCTACAGAGTGAGTTCCAGGACAGCCAGAGCTAGAGGGAGACCCTGTCTCAAAAGACCAAAAAAAAAAAAAAAAAAAAAGAAAAGAAAAAAAAACCAAAACCAAGCCAAAACAAACAACAACAAAAAAAAAACCCAAAAAAACAACCCCCCCAAAAGGTTCTGAAGTTAATAATCAGTCACTTTGCAGTATGACCCTTTGAAAATCTTAACCTTCTGAGTCTTTCAATTCTTTTACTGAACTAAACTTGGATTATGTGCCTGCAGATGAAAGGACATGTAGCAATGTGAGAGAACATGCATATGGTTATTCAAGGATGAGACTTTAGAGCCTGTAGAATTGGATGCAAATTTTTTAATGCATATTTATATTTCCTCATAAAGGCTCTAACATTTTCATTAGTTAACATAAAAAGTTACGAATTAACTAATAAGATTGAGTTTGGTAGTTTTTTTTTTTTTTTTTTTTTTGGTCTTTTTGAGGATGTAGAACAGGCTGGCCTTGAACACACAGAGATCCTCTTGCCTCTGCCTCCCAAGTGCTGGGATTAAAGGTGTATGTGAGCGGGGCTGGAGAGATGGCCTAGCGGTTAAGAGCGCCGACCGCTCTTACAGAGGACCTGGGTTCGATCCCCAGCACCCATATGGCGGCTGAGAACCGTCTGAAACTCCAATTTCAGGAGAACTCCAGTTCCAGGGGAATCCGAAACCCTCTTCTGACCTCCGCGGCATTGCACGACACGGGTGCACAGACATGCATGCAGACAGTACATTCATACACATACAGAAATAAATTAAAAAAAAAAAGTGTATGTGAGCAAGCCTGGCCTGGTAGACTTTTTATAGCAGTAAATTCCAAGGGAAAAGGATTAAACACAGGCAGACACACACACTTCACTATTAGATAAGTGACTACAGAGTTTTTAATAGTCTATTTCTGTCTGTTTATTTCATGGAGGCAGGATAAAATAGGAATACTAGCCAGAAAAAAAAAGTTAAACATACATAAGACTTAAACACACAATAGGCACTGGAAATATATTCAAATAATTGCAAACTATAAGAAACATTACAAAATAAGTTATTTCATGTTCATCTTTTTTTGCCTAAATATTTAATAAATTATTTCTATTCTAACCTCAAATTTGACTTATGAAAAATTAAGACAAACTTTAAGAAGCTTCAATATTCACTTTTATTATTTATAAAAAAATTAAGGTATCAGAGTGCATATGGTATACTATGATCATGGTTTTGCACATTTATTTATGTGTTTTACATGATTTCAACTTTTTATAAACATACTGTGTGTGCATCTTTACAATACCTGATAAAGATTTAGCTGTCTGGCACTTACACATGTAATATTAGTTCATTCTGATGCTGTGCACTTCAAGAGGATGTAAAAACAACTTGCCTGTTATAACCCCAAGATGAAAATTTACTCAGTTATATTCCATCAACTGCCACGAGTTTATGACAGTTTTTGTTTTGTTTTCCCCCCCATTATTTGAATGTAAACGTTTAGAAAAACAAAAGTCTGGAAATGAGGTTCTCTAAATTTAAGTTCAATAAATAATTTTAGCTACGCTTAATGTAGCTTTTTTAAGGCCTTCATACAATTGGAAAAAAAAAAACTGAGCATGTTTAAAACCTTGTTGATTTATAAAATAAAAAATAGAATTTGACAGTTTTGCAGTTAAAAGTTACAGATGCAAACCTCATGCATATGAGATGCTGCACCCAACTCAAAGTGCTGAGGCTGGTGGCCAGGACATGCCTTGCCCTCGCCAAGTGTGGGAGGCATTATGAAAACAGCCCAATGTCAGAGGCCTACGTTTTACATGTATTAAGCCACACGCCAGTGAGTTCTCTGATAAATACACATTGTTTTAATGATCAGTATTGGATAGTGAATGAAAACATGCAGTAGACTAAAAATGCCACAAATTGTTCATATATCCGTTCACTATAAAATTTTCTTTTTGGAATTTAAAGTCTTGGTTCTTATTTTAGAATACACAATAATCAGGAGGATACATGATGGGGAGCCAGTTTTCAGTGAAAGATGCACAATGGGTCCATCCAAGTAGTTTCATCAGCTACAATAAAACACAGTATTAGTATTTTTGAAGGAGATGACAGTTCCAAGCTCAAATTTCAGGGGAATTCTGAATCAAGTATTTAGTAACAACTAAGTAGCAGCATATAGATAGAACCTTCCTTCTATCAACCTACCATTCATCATCCACCCACCCAATAGCTGTCCTTCTTAACAACCAACTTTTCTTATTTATTTATTTATTTATTTATTTATTTTTTATTGATGCTTTGTGCATTTCATACATCATTTTCCAATTCAGTTCAGGCATATTTCCTTTTCCCTTCTCCCCTACCTCCACCCCATCCCAGATCATGCATTTTTGCCATAACTGTCCTGCATCTCTCAGTTTTTTTTTTTCATTTTTTAGCTATAAGTGATGATCCATGAGTACAAGCATGAGTACAAGCATCCTTCATATGAAACCAATTTGCAGGCTGTTGTGCCCAAACCCCCACAGCCCCACCATCCAGCGGGGCGGTGAGGGGTTGTATGTTCAATCAAGTTGATCAAATGAGTGTCCAGACTACATTGCTGTAGTTTCACCATTCACCCCAATCGCAGCTCCAGAGAGAGTGGACTGTTTTGCTTCTCAACAACCAACTTTTCTCACAGAAACATGAGACTATAGGAACAATGACATAAGGATGCTTTTCTGAGGCATAGTCAAGATCCAAAGGACTCACTGTCTTACACTTTGGACTGACTGGTGAGGGTGGATAGACATTTTCTAAGAGAAAAGATAACCTGTGGGTTCCTCTATTCATCATACATTTACAGGGTATAAGACAACTAAAGTTTAACTTTCCATATAAAAGATACTTGCCCTGGACTAGACCCTTCAGCTGCAATTGGTGCTGCTAGTACCTGCAATCCTTTAGGTATAAGTGAAGTACACATGCACACAAACAAGGTGACACTAATTTCTCTTCATAGTTAAAGCTAACTCATGTATAAAGTTCATATGATATGTGATAAAAATGGTCAATCATCTCAAATGAAGATAAAACTAAATATAATTGCACAAATTTGATTATTTTAGAATTGAGGCAACACAAGAGGACTGGTTCCTTCAAAATGGAAAACTCTGTCTTTTTTTTTTTTTTTTTGGTCTTTTTGAGACAGGGTCTCCTTGTAGCCCCAGCTGTCCTGGAACTCACTCTGTAGACCAGGTTGGCCTTGAACTCACAAAGATCCACCTGTCTCTGCAGTACATAGTTCATTATAATTCATTAATTATAAGAAGTAAATAATTAATTGTTGAAAATGGTTGAGGCTAATACAGGTTTTCTGAAGAGGATTTAAAATGTTTTGAAAATCTGAATTACAAATTCTTATTGATAGTCTCTCATGCATTTATTATATATTCATATTACTTTAGTAACTGCAATGTAACTGGCCACAATAAAATAAATCAGTGTTTTATAATGACCATAACTGTTTTATACCCCCATTTTCTAGTCACTATGTAGTACTGAAGTTATATATAGTATAATTTAAATGTCACTTACTTGAATACAATTTTTCCAGTTTTCTTTTGTTGGTTTTTCTTCTACAAGTTTAGTTGCAAACTTAAGGCCTCTCCCATACATTTTATTTACTAAAGCATGCTTGTATGCAAATGTCAAAACCTATGACATACAAAAAGGATTACTTATAAAATATTTATATTTTAAGGCACATAGCTTTAACATTGATAGAATGAAGGCATTAATACAAGTGTGTGTTTATGTGTATACATTTATGTGTGTGTACAGGTGTGAGTAGAAGACAGAGGTCAACACTGAATGTCTTTCTTAACACTCTCCATATTATTATTATTATTATTATTATTATTATTATTATTATTTTGGTCTTTTTGAGACAGGGTCTCCCATTAGTCTCAGCTGGCCTGGAACTTGCTATGTAGATCAGGCTGGCCTTGAACTCACAGAGATCCGCCTGCCTCTGCCTCCCAAGTGCTAGGATTAAAGGCGTGTGCCACCATGCCAGGCTTTCCATCTTATTATTAAGACAGTGTCTTTCACTGAATCTGAAGCTCACTGACTTAGCCAGACTGGCTGGCCCAAGGATCCTCTCATCCTTGCCTCTCCAGCTCTGGGGTTAATGGGTGCATATTATAGTGCCTGGCTTTATACATGGATGCTGGGGATTAAGCTTAGGTCATCATACTTGTGTGGCAGGCAATTTATTGAACAGGCTATCTCCTCAGTCTCTAGAAGTATAGCTTTTAAATTGAATATGCTATATCATGGAAAATTTTATTTTTTTATTTTTTTTATCATGGAAATTTTTAAAAAGTCTTTAAAAGGACCAGATATTCCATAGATGAGAATTGGAGAAACATTATGAGAAGCTATTATCTATTCAAATCCACTTTAAGTCATCTCTTCATGCAAAATAAGTTACATTTTAAAAATTTCAGAAGTGTAATAAAAAAATCATCACTTTATATAAGTCACTAATATTGAAAATGAAGATGGAAAAAATAAAAAAGAAAATAAGATGGAAAATTTTATATGAACATGCTTTTTGTACATGCATCTATTAAATTTAACTGCTTTAGTTCTAATTTTGTCTGTACTTTAGAGTGTGGCAAATATCCTCAAAGAAATAAATCCTGCTACACTGATTTGTACTGAAGAGCAAAGGAAAGTGTTCCCAACCTGTTGCCTAAAACAAGAGCAATACAATCACATATTCCCCTAGAGCAGTAGTATCAGCTGTGACCACATAAGGATGCTACCAATCTCATTGTAGTGCTCACCAAGTGTTTATCACCCTGTTACATTCCTCAAAGACAGAAACTAGGTTCTGTTTATCTTTATGCTTCCAGTAGGAGGTGGTGTTTAGTATACAGAAGACTTTGAACAACTGTTAATGATAATAGCAATACTACTGGGGAACACTGCATGAACATAATATTTATTCAGAACATCCAAAGATAGGTACTGTCTTTATTCAACAAATAAGAAACTGCCATCAACATTCAGGGACTTGCTTTAGGTCACTGATAAAAATATAAAGGCAGGAGTCAACCTCTAGGAGTATAAATTTAGATCCCAATTTTTATCCCATGTGCAATTCTGCCTCCTTTAGCTTCCTGAATATTAGGGAATGCTTCCTACAAACACAATTATACTATGGGGACAAATTGGAAACATAAAGGAAGCTTATTTACTTCTTATTGCAAATTACAATAGCTAATCCTGAGAATAAATGACTATAACAGCCTATGCTGGGTGAAGAGAATTCTACTGATTTCATCTACTTTTCCTACATCTCCATAGGCAAGGAAAATTAGTAAAACTATATAGTCATATGATTTCCATTGTAAGAAGAGAGATAAAAGGGATTTAAAATATTTTTCATAGGGGCTAGAGAGATGGTTCGGCAGTAGAGCACATACTGCTTTTCCAGAGGACCCAAATTTGGTTCCCAGTGCCAACATGTCAGTTAACACTTGTCCTTAACTGCAGTTCCAGAAGATCTGATACCTTCTTATGGCCTCTGAGATCACCAGGCATGCATGTGGTGCACTTACACACATGTAGGCAAAAACATATATACAAAACAATATCCAAAATTCTAAAAGCAAAAGTTATTTTATAACCCAAACCTGAAACATTTTACTTTTCCAAACATGGGTTTAAAACTGATTAGCTTGAAGCTGGCCATGGTGGTACATGCCTTTAATCCCAGCACTCAGGGGGCAGAGGGCAGGCAGATCTCTGTGAGTTCAAAGCCAGCCTGGTCTATATAGTGAACTCCAGGCCAGCTGTAACTAAAGGGAGACCCTATTTCAAAAAACAAAAACAAAAACAAAAACAAAACAAAACAAAACAAAAACCAAAAGACTGATTAGCTTGAGGCTAGAGAGAGAACCTGGCAAGTAAGAGCATCTGCTAGTCTTCCAGAGGACCAGAGTTTGATTCTTAGCACCCATGTGGCAGCTAACAACTGTCCTTAACTTCAGTTCCAGGTGATCTTACACCCTCTTCTAGCCTCCATGGGCACCGCAGGCACGTGGCACACCTACATACATGCAGGCAAAACACTCATACACATAAAACTAATAAAAACCCAACTGTTTAGCTACAATTTGAGATATCTAGAAGTTAAGGATTTTGAGAAAATGAATAATTTTCTAATGTATTTAAATAACTTTCTAAATGTATCTAAACTAAGTGTTCCCCATCCTCCACATTTGGCATAAAAATGTGAGGGGGAACAAAGACAATTACAAGATATTAATTTTGGCTACATATCTAACTGGTTTAAAAAGCTACTGTAGGGGCTGGAGAGATGGCCTAGTGATTAAGAGCGCTGACTGCTCTTACAGAGGACCCGGGTTCGATCCCCAGCACCCACATGGCGGCCAAGAGCTGTCTGAAATTCCAATTCCAGGAGAACTGCAGTTCCAGGGGAATCCGAGACCCTCTTCTGACCTCCGCGGCAATGCACGTCACGGGTGCACAGACTTGCATGCAGACAATACATTCATACACATATGGAAATAAATAAAATAAAAAAAAGATAAAAATAAAAAAATAAAATAAAAGGCTACTGTAATATTTCCCAACTGTTTTCAAATACTAGACATTAAGGCTAACAAGGATCTTCTTAGCTGAGTTCTTTCTCCTTCCTCTTTGACAGACAATGGAGCACAGGAGCATCTAGAAGGTCACCAAGAACTCAGCTAAGATAAGCCATATAAGCGTAAGCTACCTTAGTGTCAAAAAGATCTGTCCACTTGGTTGTTTCCCAAAATGTTTCTGACAGAGAATCCAGAGTAGTTTCTCCCTCTTCTTCCTTGCCTTCTGCATCTCCAGCTGCTGCCCCATCGTGAGGCTGTGTGTGAAGAAGATGGTCTGCCAGGGCGCATCCTTTCCTGCAGAGTGCATCTACCAGGGTGGATTTCTGTTTGTCCATATCACTGGAGAGCAAAGAGGAAAACATTTCACAGGTCAGTGAAACGTTTTCAAAAATGCAATCTTATCTGATGTGCATGCACTCTTTTCCAGAAGACTTAACATGCATAAATCTTTTGCATCCACATACATAAGTTTTGTGCAGCACAACAAATAAGCCACTGCAGTACACATACAGATTAAATGACAGCTATCCTTGGTTGAATGTTATAAGCAACAGAACTGAAAGACTAATCAGCTGGACTTCTGTGAGCTATATAAATTTTAATCAGGTCAGTAAATTTTAAGTTTTAACATTTCGTAAAAATAGCAATTATATAATCACCTATACGTACATACAGAAAGACAAGGAGGTTAGTGTAGTCACCAACATTTTATGTATAAAGTGAACAAACAAATATAATGCTTACTCTGAATGGGTCAGTAAAAAACTTAGCATTTTAAGTATTTGTTGCATTACATTCAAAACAATTTTTATGGGTCCAGTAAGATGGCTCAGTGGGTAAAGGTACTTGCTGTAAAGCCTGATGACCTGAGTTTAATCCCTGGGACTCATATGATGGAAAGAAGTGATTTCCACAAGTTATCCTTTGACCTCCATAGGCACGCTGTGGCATTTGCACTTCCAAATACAAACATGAATGAAAACAATCTAAACCAATCCATAAACAATTATATAAATAAGAGATCCAAAGGAATAAATTAAGGCAGAAAGAGATTTAAGACTTGATCACGCCCTCCAGTTGGGCAGTTACTCTTACACAGTAAACTCCTAACCCAGTTTTTGAGGTCCTTCTCAATTTACTTCTAATATTTTATTTTAATTAATTAATTAATTAATTTTTATGTGTATGAATGTACTGTCTGCATGTAGGTTTGTGCACCCGTGTCGTGCAGTGCCGCGGAGGTCAGAAGAGGGCGTCGGATTCCCCTGGAACTGGAGTTCTCCTGGAATTGGAGTTACGGATGGTTCTCAGCCGCCATGTGGGTGCTGGGGATTGAACCCAGGTCCTCTGCAAGAGCAGTCGGCACTCTTAACCGCTAGGCCATCTCTCTAGCCCCTACTTCTAATCTTTTTAACCTGACTCCAGAGAGTCTTTCACTCCTACCCCACTCCCCTGCTTGGGCTTCAGGGTGGCTTGGACCCTACTGTGTCTTCAAGAGTTTCCAAGTTTTTTATTTTTTAATATGTTATTTATTTATTTTATTTTCTTTATTTATGTGTATGAATGTACTGTCTGCATGTAGGTCTGCGCACCCATGTCATGCAGTGCCGCGGAGGTCAGAAGAGGGTGTCAGATTCCCCTGGAACTGGAGTTCTCCTGGAATTGGAGTTACAGACGGTTCTCATCCGCCATGTGGGTGCTGGGGATCGAATCCAGGTCCTCTGCAAGAGCAGTCGGCACTCTTAACCCCTAGGCCATCTCTCCAGCCCCGTTATTTATTTTTTATGTGTATGAGTATTCTGCCTGCATGTAAATGCATCATGTGTGTACAGTGCCAGAAGAAGCCAGAAGAAGATGCTGGATTCCCTGCAACTGGAGTTACAGATGATTGTTAGCCATGACGTGGGTGCTGGGAACTGAACCTCTGGTCCTCTGCAGGAGCAAGTGCTCTTAAGTGCTGAGCCATCTCTCTGGCCAAGACTTTCCAAGTTTTTTTCTGTTTTTGTTTTTTTGAGATAGGGTCTCCCTTTAAGTCCCAGCTGGCCTGGGGCTCACTCTGTAGACCAGGCTGGCCTTGAACTCACAGAGATCAGCCTGCCTCTGCCTCCCGAGTGCTGGGATTAAAGGCGTGTGCCACAATGCCCAGCAAGACTTTTCAAGTTTTAAAGAATGAACCTTCCTTCTTTTTTGTGGAAGTGCTTAGGAACTGCTTAGCACTCCAGTCTATGAACACAGACTTTGGAGTTCCCTTATGGGTTACCTACTTACCTGTTTACTTACTGCACTGTCCCTCTTCTCTACCTTTCTGATGCTACTATTCTCTTAGCCACATTTCATTTCTGTTACAACTCTAGGAGCCAGGGACTACTATTGTCCTCACTTTGCTTTGAATAGAGTAGACTGATGAGGGCAGTATTAGAAGATACAAAATTCAGAAGGAAGGTGGGGCTGACACAGGTGTTCAATACTTGCCAGCAATGGATTAAATTTATCTGCAAGCCTGGTGTGGTGCACATGCCTTTAATCCCAGCATTCGGGAGGCAGAGGAAGGCAGATTTCTTTGAGTTTAAGGCCAGCCTAGTCTATATCGTGAGCTCCAGGCCAGCTGGGACTAAAGGGAGACCCTGTCTCAAAAAGACCCCCCCAACTTTTTTTTTTTTTAGCTGCAAGATTCTTTTCTGAAAGTTTTAGTAGTCTCTGATGTAATAATCTAAATCTCTGTATCTGGAAATATTCTGTTCCTATCTTTTAAACCTTAGTACTGACCTGTTCAGGCTGAACACCTTGTTAAACCATGTGGCTTCCCCTATTCAGAATAAAGTCAGGTCTCCTTAAAACTTTCAAGTTTTAAGATACTATTTAAAAGGATTTACTATAGTTTTTTCTTTTCTTTCTTTTTTTTTAATTTTTAATTTTAATTTTAATTTTTTTTTTTTTTTTGNTCTCTGATGTAATAATCTAAATCTCTGTATCTGGAAATATTCTGTTCCTATCTTTTAAACCTTAGTACTGACCTGTTCAGGCTGAACACCTTGTTAAACCATGTGGCTTCCCCTATTCAGAATAAAGTCAGGTCTCCTTAAAACTTTCAAGTTTTAAGATACTATTTAAAAGGATTTACTATAGTTTTTTCTTTTCTTTCTTTTTTTTTAATTTTTAATTTTAATTTTTTTTTTTGAGACAGGGTCTCCCTATAGCCCCAGCTGGCCTGGAACTCACTCTGTAGACCAGGCTGGCCTAGAACTCACAGAGATCTGCCTGCCTCTGCCTTCTGAGTGCTAGGATTAAAGGCGTGCTCCACCACGCCTGGCTTAAAGATGGTTCTTAGCCACCATGTGGGTTCGAACCCCAGTCCTCTGCTCTTAACTGCTGAGCCATCTGTAAACCGCTGAGCCATCTCTCCAGCCCCAGATTTATTACTATGTTTTATCTTGATCATTTCTTATCTGCCAATTTCATCTGCATTAAAGTGTCTTGTTTAGTTTTTAAAGTTCTTTTCAATAATAACTAACTTACATATACTATTTGCTAAAGAAGTACCTTCTGAGTCAAAACTGGTTTTTATGGTGTACATCAAGGTCACCATAATTACATTTTAGGAAATGATTTGAATCTTAAACTTTAATGCATAAATAAGAAGTGTTGTTTAAGTATAACTGACATTTTTGTCAATTACTTAGAAACACTGGTATGAAGTGTGTGGTTAATGTGAAGTGTAGCCATGTATAGATAATACTCAAGGACTCAGGAAAATGCTTTTAATACCACAGATAAGTCAGTCTAATGGAATTCACCATGTAGACCAGACTGGCCTTGATCTCAGATCTTCCTGTCTCTGCCTCGTGGGATTAAAGACATGTACCATGAGACCTGGCTAGTTTTGACCTAATTTTGTTATTTCATGAGATTTTATGTTTTTCATGCTATTGGTCAATAAATAATAAAAACAAAATTTTAAGGTGTCCTCTTCTGTACCTAAATTGGAGGTTGACATAAACTCCCACATGGCAGCTGGATCGCACCTAGTGGTTGTGAAGCCAAACTGTTTTCTTGGGCTATGTCTTTAAAGGACTGAAGAAAATAACTGCAAAATTTCTGAGTGAGTATGGAAATATTGTCACTCCTGATTTTAAGTATGTAACAAACATGGGGGGAAAATCCTAAAGAACATTTTTCCTAATTTTTAATTATTTTTTTAAAATTTATTTCTGTATGTGTATGAATGTACTATCTGTATGTGGGTCTGTGCACCCATGTCATGCAATGCAGCGGAGGTCAGAAGAGGGTGTTGGATTCCCCTGGAACTGGAGTTCTCCTAGAATTGGAGTTTCAGACGGTTCTCGCTGCCATGTGGGTGCTGGGGATCGAATCCGGGTCCTCTGTAAGAGCGGCCGGCGCTCTTTAGGGTTGCTAGGCCATCTCTCCAGCCCCTATTATTTATTTTTAATATTTTATTTTTATTTTATGTATATGAGTGTATTACCTGAATGTACATAAGTGCACCTGTGTCCTGCAATGCCCAAAGAGGTGAGAAGATGGCATTAGATTCCCTGGAATGGGAGTTACAGATGGCTGTTAGCTGTCATGTGGGTGTCAGGAATGAAACCCAGGTCCTCTGCAAAAGTTGCCAGTGCTCTTAACTGCTGAGCCATTTCTCTAGTCCCTAGTTCCTAATTTTTAAACGAGTAACTAAGAAATGAGATGCAAGAAAGATTATTTACTGGTTAGGTACTTTTTTATAGTAGCTGCATCAGGCCTGGGGTCAGTCTTCATTGCAATATAAACTGCTAGGGCAGTCTGATCGATGTGAGAAATGACAGCATTTGCAGCTTCAACAATTTCATTAAGTCTTTTCATTCGCTCCTGGAAAAAAAAAGTAGGAGAAAAGCATGAGTGTATGAGTGCATCAAGCAGTACACTGAAGCATGAGTGTATGAGTGCATCAAGCAGTACACTGAAGCATGAGTATAGTATGAGTGCATCAAGCAGCACACTGAAGCATGAGTGTATGAGTGTATCAAGCAGTACACTGAAGCATGAGTGTATGAGTGTATCAAGCAGTACACTGAAGCATGAGTGTGAGTGTATCAAGCAGTACACTGAAGCATGAGTGTATGAGTGTATCAAGCAATGCATTGAAGCATGAGTGTATGAGTGCATCAAGCAGTACACTGAAGCATGTGTATGTGTGTATCAAGCAGTAGACTGAAGCATGAGTGTATGAGTGTATCAAGCAGTACACTGAAGCATGAGTGTATAAGTGTATCAAACAGTACACTGAAGCACTTTTATTTTTGTTTTCTCAGCCAGGAGAGTGTGAGGGTACTGTGTCACCTCTTTATAGCCCCAGGATCCATGCTATCTTCTAATATGACTACTTTCTAACTGCCAGTATCTCTGAAAAACTTGGGGTTGGATGTGAAAATACCTAACTCACATTCTACGAATGAAATGAATGAAAATAAATTTACAAAAATGTGGGATTATTAAACAAGAGAAACACTTTTCTCGCTCACCATTAATATTTATGAGAGGTGAACCTATTATTTTATGCCACATGAAGAAGCAGAAATTAAAACAAAATCCAAAAGATCTGAGTCAACTACAAATTCTGTGAGAGAGGGCTCCTTTAAATATGATTCTAGTTGACTCCAAATCTTCATGATTTCATGATTTTTTTTTTTTTCTTTTTTTGGTCTTTTTCGAGACAGGGTCTCCCAGTAGCCCCAGCTGGCCTGGAACTTGCTCTGTAGACCAGGCTGGCCTTGAACTCACAAAGATCTGCCAGCCTTTGCCTCCCAAGTGCTAGGAATAAAGGTATGCGCCACCACACCCGGCGATGATTTCATGATTTTTAACTGATTATGACTACCACTTTCCTACTGCCATCATTAGTAACAACAGCTGGCTCAAGTTTAGACAATCTGAAATTACTAATAAAGTTGATACAAAGCAGGACTTCTTTCACTAAGGATGTTTGGATTGCCAGTTGTCCAGGACCATTTCCCCTTTAGCTTTAAGGCCACAAACTGGTCTTTTTCCTTTACTGAGACTTTCACTAACCAGGCATATACTGTACTCATGCTATTACTAAACAGATATTACGACTACTAAACTCATAAAAGAGGCAAGGTCCTATAATTATCTTAATGAAATATTAAATTTGAGGAGATACATTTTCATAGGCAGAAATAGAAGACAGATAAGCTTGTCCGGCTTTTGATATGAATATGTTTGGTTCTCTAATATAATTTTATTCAAAATACTAGTGATACCTATTATAAACAAAGTAAGAGTTATTAAAAATTTAGCATGTCCAACCTTTTCAGCATCCAACTGATGAAGCCGTGCAACATACAGAGGAAGGTAAGCAGGATATGTTTCTTTCAGTTCATTGTAAATGTCACTAGAATCCAGCCTGTGTATGGAGAAGCATTAGTGACTATCATTAAATGGAAAATATCTGTTCAAAAGAACTTATTTAATATTGCTTCAAAGTTCTAGTCATCAAAATAAATACCAATTTTAAATAAAAATATAATTGCCAGGCATGGTGGCACATGCCTTTAATCCTAGCACTTGGGAGGCAGAGGCAGGCAGATCTTTGTGAGTTCAAGGCCAGCCT
>VZQC01003371.1:1038860-1107965 GCA_009823505.1 Rhizomys pruinosus
AAACCCAAGATAATACTTGAGTGGCAAATAATTAGAACCACAAAAAAAATCACTTCAGCAAACTCAAAATTTTATAGAATATGAAAATAAGTTTGACAAGAATTTTTATAAATTTGTTAAATTTAATTTACAGACAACAAAATTTAAGCCATTAAACTACATACAAGTTGTTAGTTCAAAGAAGAAATTAAGACTCTGTTTCACTTTTTCCCTTCCAACAATTATCCAAAAGGAAAACCAGTGTTTTCACTTATTTAAAACATATTAGGTCTACAGCTTAATTATAGAAAGTTCTTAATTTTTTTTTAATTTTTAAAGGATTATCTCAGGGTTCAATAAATTTTGATAGGGACCTCAACTAATTCTTTGGCTTTCTTCTAAAAGAACTTCTAGATCAATATCCTTTTCTATTTCTCTCCTTCATATTTCTGAACAGTCTAGCCATGCTTGTCTGGCTTTTGATATGAATATGTTTGGTTCTCTAATATAATTGCATCGATTTCAATAACAGTTGTATGTTTCATAGGATTGCCAATTTCATCTTTTTTTTTTCTTCTTTTTTTGGTTTTTGAGTCAGGGTCTCCCTGTACTCCCAGCTGGCCTGGAGCTCACTATGTAGACCAGGCGGACCTCGAATTTACAGAGATCTGCCTGCCTCTGCTTCCAGAGTGCTGGGATTAAAGGCCTGCATCACCCTGCCTGACCAATTTTACTTTTTAAAAACAAAATTTAGAGCTGGGCATGGTAGCACACACCTTTCTTTAATCCTAGCACTCGGGAGGCAGAGGCAGGTGGATCTTTTTGAGTTCAAGGCCAGCCTGGTCTACAGAGTGAGTTCCAGGACAGCTGAGGCTCCAGGGAGACCTTGTCTCAAAAAGAAAAAAAAAAAAAAATTTAGGCATTTTGTATTCCACTCTTAAGTATACAGAACTGTGAAACAGTGTTCTTAGGACTTTAAAAATATGCCTAATAAATTAAGCTGTAACCAGCATGTAAGCCTGGAAAGCTTTGTCTTGTGAATAAGTTTATCCAAGTTAGTTATCTCAGGAATGCCTGTACTCCATTTCTCAGGGGACACTTTGATCTTTCAAGAAAGCATACTATGTGTTACTGTTATCTTGATCATGATTTAATTAATTAGTATATTCTGGCCACTTATTACTATTCATTGTTCTATAAATATTCAACTATAACTCTAGTGAGTATGAGAATAAAAACAAAGCTCCTTTTATTTCTGGCACTTGTGCATAGGTGAAGAAATAAAAATAAAAAAGTAAAAGTAAAAAAACCCCACATGAATCCCTGGTCTTTTTTCAGTTCTGAGATCATCTATTCACGTCCTGCGGCTGCTCCCTGGAGGCCACATAAGTGGACATTTCAATGGACTTAGAATATTAATATTTATATGTAAAACTGTAACAGGTCAACTTTGAATCATTTTCATCACAACAAAAAGAAAAATCCCAAACCCTCAAGTTATCCAGTCTTCTCTAGCAGCTCCATCCCTGCTAACTGTGAGCAACCACTAGTCTACTTCTGTCACTATAGATTACCCAGATCTGGATATTTTACTATGAACAGAATCATGTAAGAGGTAAAAGTTTGTGACTGGCTAATTTCACTTAACACATCATTTAAATCATTTATTTATTTATTTACTTTTTTTTTTTAATTTTATATGTATGAGTATATGTAATTGCACCCATGTTGTGCAGCACTCACGGAGGTCAGAAGAGGGTGTCAGATCCCCTGGAACTGGAGCCATCTCTCCAGCTCAACACACTATTTTAGTTTTAATATGTACCTGTCCTTTTTTATGTCTGAATAGCCTATTCATGTATGGATGAATATACTACATTTGTTTTTATTGTTAAATAGCTAATGAAACAGGAATTTTTCAGGTCAGTTTTAATCTTATGGGATCACTGCTGTTTAATCTTTTGTTGAGTGAAATGTTATGTGCAGCACAGCTAACAGTTCCTTTTGAACATTTCTTTGTATTTAGTTTGTGAGTTCATTGAGCAACCTGGAGATATTAATGTTTTTCAATAAATATGTAGAGTTTTCAGCTATTACTTTTTCAGGTATTTTCTCAGCTAACACTCATTCTTCTAGTGTAGCATTATATCTATTTTGGCATACTTTTTTTTTTTTTTTTTTTTTTTTTTTTTTTTGGTTTCCCTGTAGCTCTGGCTGTCTTGGAACTTGCTCTGTAGGCCAGGCTGGCCTTTAACTCACAGAGATCTACCTGCCTCTGCCTCCCGAGTGCTGGGATTAAAAGTGTGTACCACCACACCCCAATTTTGGTATACTCTTGAGAACATACATTTGATACTATTTATTATTTTTATTTTATGTGTATGAGTGTCTTGGCTGCGTGTATGTAAGTGCGCCCATGTCATGTAATGCCTGTGGAGGTCAGAAGAGGGCATCAGATTCCCTGGAACTGGAGTTACTGGTGGTTGTCAGCCACCATGTGGGTACTGGGAACCAAACCCAGGTCCTCTGTAAGAGCAGTCAGTGCTCTTAATCACCGAGTTGTCTCTCCAGCTCCCATGATATTGTTACTTTTAATTCATCCTTTTTCTTTATTGTTTGCTAGAAACCTTAAGTTTGAATTTTCTGGTACAAATAAAACCAGCTCTTTTAGAAAGAAATCAGAAGCTGCCACTTTTAAAGGCCTCCCCCTCTGTGTCACCAACAGAATCTTTAAACTTGGGTTCTGGGCCAGAAGGCAGAACAGCATGCTCTTCTCTGATACCCCTACTTTCATAGCTCAGCACTCTTGATGATGGAGGGAAGGCACATGAGGTCTTGACTTGCTTAGCCAGGTGTGGATGTATAGCTTCCTGAGCACTGGGCTCCCAATGTTCCCAATAGTGCAACCCAAGTAGTTAATGGGCAAGAAAAGGGAGTCCCCATGTCATAATGGTAGTCAGGTAAAAATAAGCCCCCAGCAACAGGAAGACGGGCAGGAGAAAGAAAGGTTTACTTCCTCTTATTGGGAGGTGAGGTGCAGGGATACCGTGTTCTTGATGGTACCAGTCTGAAGTCATGACTTGGGTGGGAGGAGGCAGTAGTCTTGGATCAAATGTTATAATACTTTCATTGTTCTTATTAAATTTTTGTTTGAGTGCACATGTGGGCATATCTGTGCAGAGGCGAAAGTTTAACTTTGTGTGTGATTCCTCAGACATCATTTACTTTGTTTCTGAGACATGATAAATCCATTCCACCTGAAGCTTGCTGATGGGGCTAGGATAGGCTGCTACTAAGCCCCATCCCCTCAGTGCTGGAATTACAAAGAAGTGTCATCATGCTGAGCTTTTATTTTTTTTGGGGGGGGGAGGTTGCTGGGGATTGAACTCAGGTCTTCCTGCTTTTGGAGTTGGCATTTACGTATTTACGTTAATGACTGAGCTGTCTCCTCCACTCATCAAACTTTTATACATTTTTTTTTTTTTTTTTTTTTTTTTTTGTCTTTTCGAGGGAACAGGGTCTCCCTGTAGCCCTAGCTGTCCTGGAACTCATTCTGTAGACCAGGCTGCCTTGAACTCACAAAGATCCGCCTGCCTCTGCCTCTCAAGTGCTAGGATTAAAGGTGTGCACCACCACACCGGCTATACATATTTCTGATAGAATCATCTCCATTTGTGGTTTGCCTTTAGAATCCATTTCCAGAGGTTTTGAAGGTTTTGTTTCAATAACTTTCACTAGTTTTACTGGAGAATAGAATCATGGGTCTTCTCAAGCTCTCAAGACAGAAGCTAATCCTTGAAATTTTACTTGGAAATAATTTTACATGGCATTGTCTGTCACTAACATCCTAAATCAGCCAAAGGCTAACTTCTGGTGAGCTACACCCCAATCTTAAATGGGACGGTATATGTGAATATAGACCAATACCATAATGGTTTAATCCATGGGAATTATTTTCACATTATAGACTTACTCTGTCTAAGGCTACAAAATTGCAAGGATGCATATGTAGTCTGTGATAAAGCCTACTCCCACAGAAATCCAGTGGTGAAAGAAACCACTGCATGAATAAAAATGAAAAAGCAACTGATTATACCACAGAGAATAAAGTTCTACTATGTAAAAGGTTAAGTTAAAAGCCTATGCTGGGGGGCTGGAGAGATGGCTCCAGTGGTTAAGGGCCCGACTGCTCTTGCAGAGGACCTTAGGTTCGATTCCCAGCACCCACATGGCAGCTAGAAACTGTCTTTGACTCCAGTTCCAGGGAATTCCAACACCCTCTCTGACCTCCGCGGCATTGCATGAACACGGTGCACAAACCTACATGGAGACAGTAACACCCTAAACATAAAATAAAATAAATAAAATAGTAAAAAAGAAAAAAAAAAAAAAAGCCTATGCTGGGGGGCTGGAGAGATGGCCTAGCGGTTAAGAGCACCGACTGCTCTTGCAGAGGACCCGGGTTCGATCCCCAGTACCCACATGGTGGCTAAGAACTGTCTGTAACTCCAATTCCAGGAGAATTCCAGTTCCAGGGGAATCCGACACCCTCTTCTGACCTCTGCGGCATTGCACGACACAGGTGCACAAACCTACATGCAGACAGTACACTCATACACATACAAAAATAAATTAATTAAAAAAAAAAAGCCTATGCTGGTAAATCAGTAATATGTACAGAAAAGAATACTTTTTTTTTATTGGCCCTTTGTATTGCATTTTTTGAGAACCGTCTTTTCAATTCATTGGCTAATTTTAGTGCTTTTGTAGAGTTCTTTGGTGGTGGTGGTGGTGCTTTTGGAGATAGGGTCTGCTGGAATGTGAAAATAGCCAAAGGGCCATAAGCCCTGGTGGCGCAGGCCTTCAATCCCAGAACTTCAGGGGCAGAGGCAGGAGGATCCCCATGAGTTCAAGGCCAGCCTGGTCCACAGAGTGAGCTCCAGGACAGCCTGGGACCACAGGAAGATCCAGTCTCAAAACGATAGATAGATAGATAAATAAATAAATAAATAAATAAATAAATAAATAAATAAATAAAAATAAAAAGAGCCATAAAAGTACAAATCCCTGAAAATGATAAAGCCTACTCCCACAGAAATTAGCTACTAGGCCTTACTCAAGCCTTATCAATCAGTCACTCCCCAGGGCTTCTGAGACGAGGCACCCTGTCTCCAAGGCACCTGAGAGACACTGAGAGGCGCTGCCCCTCAAATCAAAGGAACTTTCTACCCTTCAATGACAACAGGCCTTGGCACCAGATATACTCCAACCGTACCCTCAAGGGAATAAAAACCTTGCTCTCACCCCTGCTAGGTTGCAGAGAATTCCCTTTATTGAGAGGAGTCTTTCTGCCAGCATTTCTCGTGTGCTTAATAAAGTATTAGTTCCTTATCCATTGAAGGTCTGGCTCTGGCTTCTATTCCTTACTTTCTTAACCTTACTCTCCTCTTTTTATGTTCGAGCAAACAAAAACCTAATGTCTAATGAGGAATGGGCAAAGTACACATTCAACACAGAAAAGTTTTATAAACCAATAGCTAATATTTTAAAAGCTTAAGCTCAACTTTTAGTAATAGCAGTTTTTTGTACCCCATCTGGATGAAGTAATTTTATTTTTAACTAGAAAGTAAATTGGAAAACATATCAAAATAACTTTTTTTTAATCTTTATCTTTTTGAGACAGGGTCTTGCAGTAGCCCCATCTGTTCTGGAATTCACTATGTGGACCAGGCTGGCCTTGAACTCCTAGAGATCCACCTGCCTCTGCCTCCCAAGTGCTGGGATTAAAGGCGTGCATCACCACACCTGGCACCAAAATAACTTTTAAAGACATCTAAATTAACAATTAAGCTATTACTGTCTGACAGACATTTTAAAAATGTTTTCATTAGGCCAGTATGCTGGTACCTGACTGTCATTCCAGCCTGCAGCGGAGGCAGGAGGGTGAGGAGTTAAAGTCACCCTGGCTTAACTAGAGCTCAAGGCAAGCCTGAGATACAAATAAGACACTGTCTCAAAAAACCCAAACCGCTCTACAGAGTGAACTCCAGGCCAGCTGAGACTAAAAGGGAGGCCCTGTCTTGAAAACACCAAAAAAACCAAAAACAAAAAACAAAACAAAACCCCAAACCAAACAACAAAACAAAAAACTGCACATAAGATGGTCTATCACCTTATTATAGACAGAAACTATAAAAATATCTTCTAAATAAAATGTTAAACTTATTACATTGCATTTACAGGATCATAAGCCATGCAGTCACTAAAACTGGAAATGTAAAGAACACCAAAACTAACTGGAAGAGAAGGATCCACTGTCCTCTCCACAGCTACATGCACACAGAGAGGAAAACAAACAAACAAAAAACAACAAAAAGCCAATGATCATCTATGGAGGAAGAAAAACTTATTTTCTTTTATATGTCCTCTAGTAAAGTTCTCTTCAGGAGCAAATTAAAAATTTTAGATATTTCATCATCACAAAATATAATTATAAAAATAAAAATAAGAAAAAATGTAAATGCAACCATATCATCCATTTGGCAATTTTGAATACAATCTATGCATATACATACAAAATTATTATAGCTGGGAAAATAAGAGTAAAAATTCAGAGGAACAGAATTCACTGAAAAAACCTACTTTGTCATCCACTGAATTTTAAGGTCACGCAATGCTTCAGTAAACTCTTCTTTTAAGTCTTTCTCTTTTTCTGAATCTTTTTCTTTATCTTTGCTGCCATTCTTAGTCTTTGTTGGTGGAGGTATTAGGTAGTAATGAACAGGAATTACATCCTACGAAGATGGAAAGAGATCCTTACATTAACTTAATTTCACAGACTTCTAAATCATTTTCAGTAGTTGAGAACCTCCTAAAATGGGTTGTGCCATAAGATGTATTACACCATATCCCAAATTCTAAGGATCACAAACATAAAGAATGCCAATCTGCAATCACTGCAGTTTTCTCCCAAAGTTTAAAAATATTGAGGCTTCTACCAGCAACTTTAAAATACAGCAAGTAACTTTTCTCCATGCATGTCTTTGGTATTCTTAGTTTCACTTGACATAGTGAGAACAAAAGAACACTGTCCTTTCATATTTAAATATGAACAGAGGAGTAAATAGGTTAAAACTGAAAAAAAGAAAAGATCCTTTTTTTTCTAACAAGAAGAGCAGACAAGGCCTTTCTCTGCACTTAAAACACACATTCTACATGGGTTAGTCAAACAATAAATAGACAAGTAAATAATTTCTGATAGTGACACATGACATAAGGAAAATAAAACACAATATAATAGAGACGTAACTACTAGGTAATGTGGAGGATCCATGCAAACAAAGTGATTATGGAAAGGCCAGTGAACCTAAAGGACAAACATGAATACATCTAAATAACCTAAATGACCTAAATAAAACAAGAAGCCCAACCATTTTAGTGTTTGAAAAGATGAACAAGTACAAAAAAACTGAACCCAGTATATGGCAAACACAGTTGTATATACTAAGAATAAGTTACAGCCAGAGTAAGAAGACTTGATAGAGTATAGTAAAAATATAGATCCTAACTTCAGTATACAAAAAAGCCTACCAAAAGTGTTTTATGCAAGGTACAGATTCAATACTTTGGCTTTTTAATAACTTAATCTTATATGGGTTATAATTTGGGGTTTATGTTTTAAATAACTTTTAATTAATTAATTAATTTTTGGAAAGGGTCTCCCATAGCCCCAGGCTGCCTGAAACTACTATGTAGACCATTCTGGCCTCAATCTCAGAGATCAGCCTGTCTCTGTCTCTTGGGTGCAGGGATTAAAGGTGTGAGCTGCCACTCCCAGCAGTAACTCTTGATAGTATTTGGGGAACAGATCATAGAAGGAAAGAGTAGAAGTAGGAAAACGAGTTAGGAAACAAGACTAGGAATTTCTACATTGTATAACTAGTTAGCAAGCTGTGGAAACAGAAGACAGTGAACAGACTTGAGATATATTTGAAAGTAGAACCAATAATACTTGATGATGGTGCTTAAAGCCACAGAAATGATTAAGACCAGCAGGGTTAGAGATGGGAAGAGAACAGATTCAATACTCCTCCTGCTCAAAGATGCTCTAAGACAGACAGAAAACAAAAGAAATCTGAGGTTTTAAAAGCCTTGAGAAAGACCATGAAGAATGGAATGAATGATCAGCAGGGCTGGTGAGATGGTTCAGATGATAAAGATGCTTGTTGCTGAGCATGATGACCTGAGTTTGATCTCTAGAACCCATGTGGTAGGAGAGAACTGAATCCTACAAATTGTACACACACACACACACACACACACACACACACACCACAACACACACTGTGGCATACTCACCACTCCCCACAATAATAATAATAATAATAATAATAATAATAGAATGTGTGATAACTGCTGACACAGCTGAGCGGTGAGGAATGGAGAAGATGGTACTACCTCGAGGAAAATGACCAGAAAATTTAGCTGCAGAGCTTGCTGATCACCTTAGTAAGAATAGTGTCCTTGGGCAGAGATTAAGGAAGAAAGTGAAAATAAGGAAATAAGCCTGTAGTTCTTTAAAAAAGTTTTGCTTTGAAGATAGCGGAGAAGTGTAGCTTAATTGCATTGATCTTACAGCATAGAAATCTTTCCATAATACACTGTTTGGGAAATATAACCACACTAACTAGACTTAGTTTCTGGAAACAAACAGGATGTCCTTAATTAAATCATTATTTACTAAGTCAGCTTCACCAATTACATGTTCAGGTTTATACCAAGATGTTGCTGAATTAAAATCTTAACATTCATCTTAATGAAGCCTCTAACATTAGAACAATGTTACCAAAAAGATATATACTGCCCTTGGCACAAGTATGTAAGAAAAATATGAGTCAAAATTATTATAAAACTCTATTCCCCCAAATAACAAAAATCTTATGTAAACATGTCCATTTTAACAATGCCCTGAAACTCATATTTGGGGTATAAAGTGATGCAACAGTATATGAGTAATTATTATTGTCATTTTAGTAGTACTATTCAACACAAAATAATAACTACTAGCTCCTCATAACTCATTTAAAGTATAAAAAACGCTCTAATGTGAGAAAGTCAGACTCATAAACAAGTGTTCCTGTGAGCCCTAAGACTGGGAGAAGAAACATCTACTGTTGGGCTAGCTCTTTCAGGACCTTGCTGCTATCCATCCTCTCCCACAGAACCTCTGCAGTTTAATTTTTGAGACAGGGTCTGGAATCAGGCTGGCCTTGAATTCATGATACTTTTGTCTCAGTGCCCCTACCCCATACATCACTACCCTCTGCCAGTGAGCAGATTAGGGAGATGCACCACTAAGCCCAGCTTTCTTCTCTACTGCTTAAGGGTCACTTTCCTGGGTGGTACTGTCCTGAGGAAAGTAAAGGGTGTTTGGAAAATCTGAGCCCCAAACCTAGCATCCATCAGCTTCTTATGCAAACAGACTGCTGTTCAGTGTCATATGTTTAACAATACCACCTAAGAAGTAAAGGAAAACAAGGTCACCAATATTTACATATATGGTTATAGTTCTTTTGGAATCAAGTTCTTCAGAATATTTCAGACTCTTATTAGCACTTCCCTGGAAGTCTCCATTTATTGTAAGAGCAATGTGCCTTCCTTTAGTTTCCCAGGTAGGAAAAAGCAAACATTTCTAGGCAGGAAACCAGTAAGGCAATTCTCTTCTCAATTTCAATGATAAAGGCACTTGCTATTATTGTTTTAGTACAGAAGATAGAAAATAGAATTTAATGAGTAATTCATTAATTTATAAGAATTAACAAACACCTATAAAAATAAGAAATCCTGGGGCTGGAGAGATGGCCTAGCGGTTAAGAGCATGAGTTGCTCTTACAGAGGACCGGGTTCGATCCCCAGCACCCACATGGCGGCAGAGAAACCGTACTGAAAACTCAATTCCAGGAGAGAATCCAGTTCCAGGGGAATCCGACACCTCTTCTGACTCCGCGGCATTGCATGACACGGGTGCACAAACTTGCATGCAGACAGTACATTCATACACATATGGAAATAATAAAATTAAAAAAAAAAAAAAGAAATCCTATTTATGCTTCTTTCATTAAGAGAAGAAAAATTTATGATCTTAAGGGGGGAAAATCAGGCCTTTATGCCGGGTGTGGTGGCACATGCCTTTAATTCCAGCACTCAGGAGGTAGAGACAGGCAGATCTCTGTGAGTTCAAGGCCACCTGATCTACTAAGATGAGTTCCAGGACAGCTGGGGGCTATAGGGAGACCCTGTCTCAAAAAGACAAACAAAAAAAAAAAAAAAAAAAAGACAAAAAAAAAATCAGGCCCTTTATTAATCAGGACAATTACATTTTCAGTTAAAACCTATAAAAAGATTCTGGCAAGAAATTTATAAACTAAAATTATAAATGTGGTACTTTAAAATCCTAAAAGTCAAATGGAGTTTTTAAATTTGTGTTACTATGATCATACATTCTTTTTTCAATATGTTTTTTTTTTTTTAACTCACTTCTCAAAGGCTTAGTGCAGGGCTAATAGCAATGATTTTGTATCTTAAATCTCAATTTTGATTATAGTTTAAAAAGGACAATCAAAAAGAATCTTCGGAGTAGAAAAGCTACAAAGAGTTTTGGAGATAATTAATTGACAAAATGAAATCCAAACTTTCCAAGTTATTCATAAAGTTATTTCAAATGTTCAAACTGAGGAATACTTTTCATAAATTTATCTCACCTGTGACTAGTAACTACTCGGTGAGCAGTAGAACACATTATCATTTAGGTTCTGGTTCAAAAAGCTTAATTTCTAGTGGGCATGGTAGCACATGCCCTTAAATCCCGCACTCTGGAGTCAGAGGCAGGCAGATCTCTGAGATAAAGGCTGGCCTGGTTTATGAAGCAAATTCGAGGCTGGCTGGGGTGATATGGAGAACTTATCTCAAAAAAATCCAAAAACCAAAGGAAAACAAAACAACAAACAAAACCAAATGGGTATAATTTCTTTAGTGGCAAAATTATTAATGACTATAAATTTAAAAATTTAAAGCTGTATACAACCTAAAATATTTTAAATATTAGTATTTAAATGCCATTTATGGCTTATTAATAATGGAATTCTTTCACATTATGTGTAGGTTATGTGTAGATATTTCTCTTTGTAATTTTCTCATCTTGTATTTTTTTTTTTTTTTTTTGGTCTTTTTTGAGACAGGGTCTCCCTGTAGCCCCAGCTGGCCTGGAATTTGTTCTGTAGACCAGGCTGGCCTTGAGCTCACAGAGATCCACCTGCCTCTGCCTCCCGAGTGCTAGGATTAAAGGCGTGTGCCACCATGCCCAGCTCCCATCTTGTATTTTAAACAAGAGCTTCACTGTGTATTTGCACTGATAGGAAGGAATGGACAGGAGTAACTAGCTCCTAAGTTCTTTATATAAAACTTTGTTACTCATTGAGTAATAATAATTTCACTTTTTAGTACTATATTATACCCTGTACAATCTAATCCAAACAGAACCCAGCAAAACTCAAAAGGCCAATCCAAACATACAAGTGGAAGAAAAACAATGCCTATGACCTTGATATATATTTCCTATTTTAGTGAGTTCCTTAAAAATCTTTTTTCAAGCTGTCTTCATGGCAACCAAAAGAGGCAAATATCAATACATAAAATATATTCTTAAATGATTTACATGGTCCTCAAATGGGTCAGAATACCTATCTAAGAAACACTGGTCTTCAATCCTTTAACCTGAAGATGTTTCTTCATGATTGTGTTTGAACAAAGGGCTCGTTATAAGAACATTTTTAAATTTTACCTATTATAAAATGGTGATCCCAGTTACATATCACTATAAATTAAGAAACATACAGTTATCTTTTGCTTTTAGCTTAAAACACAACTTGCTGGGTGTGGTGGCACAGGCCTTTAGTCCCAGCACTTGGGAGGCAGAGGCAGGCAGATCTCTGTGAGTTCAAAGCCTGCCTGGTCTATATAGTGAGCTCCAGGCTAGCTGGGATTAAAGGGAGACCCTGTCTCAAAAATACCAAAAAAAAACCAAAAAAACAAAAACCAAATAACCCACAACTGATTCGCTGCAGTATTTCTTGATGAGCCACTGAAATGCTAAATGATGTCAGTGGTTCATCATCAAATGTCTTTCATTTCATTACAATGTCCTTGAAGGAAAAATTTTCTTTAAGTTAAAGTTGGCTCCAGTAGTCAATACAGGGAGTCTCGTATATTAAGGGAATCAAGTACACCCCTATAGGGTTTCAAATCTGTGTACATTTAGTATGGATTTCAACTTTTGTTCAGCAGTTCTTATTTAATTTCTTGCTATTCCATTGGCGTTTTGTTTTTATTTATTTATTTATTTATTTATTTATTTATTTACTTATTATTTTTTGGTTTCTGGCCGTCCATAGCTACAACAGATCCAAGAGCAGTATTTTACTAATCAAATAATCTCATTTAAAACTGCTTTTAAATTGTAGTATTTTACATTTATTTATTTAGTGTCTTGGTGTATACGTGTATACATATGAACAGGTGAGTGCTGCAGCACCTAGATGAAAGTTGGGGGACAATTTGTGGGAGTTGGCTCTCTCCTTTCACTATGTGAATCCTGGGGAATGAAGTCAGGTCATCAGGCTTAGCAACAAGTGCCTTTACCCATTGAACTGTCCTGCTGGTGCTAGATTTTAAAAATGAGTAATTACTCTGTCTTTCATTACTAAATTATCACATTCACATCTTTATGGTTCAGATACGCAAAATTTCAAACTTTTTAATTTGACCTGTTATGCATAGCAAGAAGTAAGTAGCATTAAAAAAACTATCTAGACCACTGGAAAAGTAGGTTTCCCAATAATTTATAGTTGAAAAAAAACTTTTAGAAAGGCAGTGTGTCAACATTGCTTGTAGGTATTAACTAAGAGAACTATATTGCAGAACGCATAGAAAGGAAACTACGGGAGAGACTTTTCGTAATAAAGATTTATAATAGTGACAGAAAAAAAGTTTAACTACTATGTAAATAAGGCTTTAAGACATCGTTTTTAAGAACTGGCAATCAGTACCTTTTTAAATTTTCCTTGTCGTTTTGCTGCAGACTGCCCCTGGGAGTTAGAACGACATTCTGTAAGAAAACATGCATAATCTACACAGGATGGAGATACCACCTCTGCCTAACTTTCTTCCAGTTTAACATTCCATCTGTATGTGTCACAGTACTCAGAAGGGTTAGATCTGGATCAAAATGGCATGCTTTAAAGGAAATCAGCACTGCCACTTCAATTTTTTTTTTTTAATAAAAATGCACTCAAATATGCTTTTTAAGGCAAAAATTATTTTTCAGCTTTTTAATTTAGACTATTGTGATCAAACTCCATTAGCATAAAAACATTTCTAAAAGCATTTAAATTTAGCTGACAGTCTGCAGAGTCTGATTTTAAACGATGTTATGACCATCACACAAGCCTATGCATTCTTATAAAAAGCAATACTTAGGGTTGTTATCATGAATGTCAAAATGAAGTAAAATTAAGTTATCTTTCCAACTACCCAAAACACAAGAAGTGTAAAACTACTGAGGGAAGTTTGAGTAACAATCCAATGGAAATGATAATAACTCATAGCTTCGGGATATTGCTGTCTTCTTATAAGCTAACTATAGCTTTCTAACTATAGCTAATCCCACACATTTATAATTTCACAATTGCCTCTAACAGTACAGTTAGGAAGAACTATTTCTGAATTGTTACAAGCATACTTGTGGATATCTCTTTTCTGTTATACTTTTCATGAGAGTGGACTCCTGAGGAGAGCTGTCTACCATTTGGGTGAAAAATTGAGCTGCGGCTTCACAGGTAAAGCAGCTATACAAAAAAGACTGTAAGGATTTCTTTAATCAGTTCATGCATGAATTCTGTATCAGCTACTGATTGACTTCCAATTACACTATAGTACATAGGTAATAAGGAATATAAACTGAAATGAAAACCAAGAATATTAAGAAACTTTTCCTAAGCACAAAATTCCTATCAAATGTCAGTGAATATATGACCTTAGTTCAATAATGACAAGGAATAAAAATAATTTCAAGATGTATGAGATGAGCTCATTCTAACAACAGCATTTATAGATTTCAGCATTAGGCAAGCAGACTTCCTTAGCTTTGTATGAACTAAGGTAAATGAGAAATGCAAAGCTGTAAGAATGACAACTTTTACTGGTATTGCATTAAAATAACCTATGATAAAAGGTGACAAATGATGTAGACAACATTCTTTTTAACAATTTTATAATGAAAACACAGATGGGAAAAAACTGAAACAAGTACCTATAAAGTTGTAACAACATTTTTCTCTAAATCAGAAACAAAAATATAATTTTACAATTATAAAAGGAAATAACAAAAGAAACACCTTCATTTAGTCACATAATTATTAGGCAAGATTCCAACAGCAGGAAAGGTTTTCACAAATGTGGCAAAACATCATTCATTAGTAAAAACCATTCTGATTGGTTTTTCAGAAACAATCAAAGAGAATCTGATTGATTCCATTATCTACAGCATGCTGGTCAAAATTCTAGGACATGCTGTATTCTACACATCCCATCTACTCAAGCCAATCATGACGCAGATCTATACGTTTCATAAGAAGCTCAAGCATCTGTCACTGAGGCAGAGTAGGTTCAGGGTGTCAATCATGGGCTTGTGGAAAAGAACAGAATGGTTTTCTAAGATCCACTTAAAAAGACAACCAAATAATATTAATTCACTTTCACTGATAGCTTAAGAAAAACAAAAACAAAAGCAACCCCCCCACCATGGTGCCTTTTCACCCATTTGGAAAATGTGGAATTAAAGCCAATCTTCAAAGAAATGGAAACTTTTAAACAGGTACTTTCAAAGAAATAGTTTCTATTTCTATTCAAAGAAATAGAAAATTTAAATAGGTACAATAACTAATAAAATAGTTATTAGTAAAATAACCAATACTTACAGCTTTCTTTCCAAGTTCAGTCTTTGACAATGTTAAGGATCCTGCAAGGTAGCATCCAGGTCCCGCTCCCTTAGGTATTCTAATGAGAGAATTAAAAAGAAGAAGGAGAAGAAGAAAAAACAAAACAACAAGAGAAAAAGTTTCACAAAGATACGTAGAAGAAAGCCACCAACATAATTTCTTACTGAAATAATTCCCATGGCTAAAGTTTCAAAATTCAAATTGAGAAATGAATTCAGACTAAAATAACAAATTATAAATTTGACCTAACCTATGAATGCCATTAGAAAGATCTCAATGTATAGATACAGTCATTCAATATCAGCAGTGTCATCACTTACTTATCATCTGGTAAGGAAGTAACAAAGAATGGCTGGTTATATTTTGGTGGTAATGTCAAATTGCTTGATTTCTTCTTGCCTAGAAGTGCAAGGCTATGATTTTCATGAATATCTAAGCTCAAGGTATTAGACAATCTATGAGAAACAATAAATGGGAGATCTTTAAGACGATCCAAATCACTAATTTGCTCATGACGAATCTGTAGTCGAATTGTATAATCTCCTTTCTCCAATTTCAAAGAATACTAAAAAAGAAAAACAACATTTGGGGAAAGTTTAGTCCAATAAACTGAAATGACAGAGGGTTAAGAGACACAATTCCACTTAGAGTGTTTACGAGGTATGAGACACAGCAGAAGTCATTACATATACATGCCTCTGCACACAAAGTGCCTAGAGTGCTATTGAAGGAGTAGGATCAAGGATATCAAGTGGCTTGCCCAGCATCCTAGAGAGTAAAGAGTGAAGGAGCTTCATTTAGGCTTGACACCTACTCCTCATTCTTTTTACAATATTCATATACTATCATATAATCAATGTTTGCACAAGATTAATAAAAGCAATGATATTCTTGTTCCTGGGCTGACAGAGATGTAAAGTCATGGTTAAAAAGTCTGTATTCAGTTTTTTATGTTCATGTGTGTTTTTTTTGTTGTTGTTCTTTTTGAGACAGGGTCTCCCTATAGCCTCAGCTGGGTTGGAACTTGGTATCTCTATATATAGACCAGGCTAGCCTTGAGCTCAGAGAGATCCACCTGCCTCTGCCCCTGCTTCTGCCAACTGAGTGCTGGGATTAAGGGCATGCACCACCATGCCTAGCTAGTAATCATTTTTAAACTTTTTTAAAAATTATTTTTCTGTGTTTGCGTTTACTATCTGCATGTGTATCAGTGCATCCAAGTTGTGCAGTGCCTGCCGAGGTCAGAAGAGGGTTTCAGATCTCCTGTTATTGGATTCTTGAATGGTTGTTAACTGCTATGTGGGTGCTGAGATCCAAACCCAGGTCCTCTGTAAAAACAGCCAGTGCTCTTAACTGCTGAGCCATCTCTCCAGTCCTATGTCTAATAAGTTTTACATTATAACTGAAGTATCACACCCCTTTATGACAAGCAGGGAAAATAGGCAGTAGAGATGAAGGAATATAAAGCTACTATGCTTCTCCTTGCTAAAATACTCATGGAACTAGGATGCTGTATACTGCAGGAGGAATGTCTTCTGAGATCTTAAACAAACAAACAAACAAAAACAAACCACCACATAATGCCTTGCAGCAATTTAATTTATAGAGATGAGATTGATGGTTGCTTGAGGGGGAAAATGGTATCATCCTTAATTGACTAAATGCAAAAACCTTCATAAATTATTTTCACTATACAGTAAAATATGATCAACATTTGGGGCAGGAGAGATGGCTCATGGTTAAGAGCACTGAGTGCTCTTGCAGAGAACCCACCAGGTTTAATTTCCAGCACCCACATGGTACTTAACAACCATTCATACCTCTAGTTCCAGGGGATCCAACACCTTCTGACCTCTGAGGGCACTGCCCAACATGGGTGTACTTACACACATGCAGGCAATATACACATAAAATATTTACAAAATGACTAACATTTGAGAAGAAATATCTCATTTCTGCATATACAATTTCAAACAAATATGGAACTTCTAAAAAGTTATATATTAAGACATTTGTTTTCTTCAGTGACAGTCCAAAGGACAGTATCTGGCATGCAGTGAAATGCTTAGTACAGGTAATTTTCAAATCTGAAAGTACTAATAAATTGATGCCACCTGCCCAAGGCCTTAATAACCCCTGAACCCCATTTAGATCAAAGATTACTTCACAGCACTCATACCCCTCATGATTTGCCATGTACCTTTAGATAGATAAAAGCAGCATATAGGAGGGAGAAACACTACAGCAAACAGCTATTCTGGGGCTACAGGTAAGATTTAGTGGCAGAGAACATTCTGAGCATGTGGAGGGCCCAATCCTTTCTCCCCTCTATCAAAGCCCTGATGAGCAGTGTTTGTAAGCATCATCCTTATCCTTGAGTATGTGGCAGTGAAGTTCTTAAGTCTGTTCTTAAATGACTACATTAAGCACTGAGCTTCTTGTGGTTATAAAGGAGTAAATGTAAAATTATGATATATTTGAAACTTTTAAAGTATTTTACTTTAGCAAGAAATCTTGGATTTATTAATTCTTACGTCAGTTTTATACCTGATGTGGATAGGCATCGCCTGAGCCCATTTGTCTTTTGTTCTGGTCAAAAATAATCCATAGTTGGCTGTCAAATTCTGACTCATATAACAATTCACAAAGAAGTGGACAGCTAGGTGTTACTTCTCCACTCTTGGGCTATTAAAAAAACAACAACAACAACAACAGCAACTTGGATGTGGTTTATATAGGACCTACAATACCATTATAAAAATAACACTTTTTATTAAGAAGTATTCAAAATACATTCTTATCAACAAATTTTCAAAAATGCAGGTTATCTACTATTTTGACACTAAATAAATCCACTTTTATAAACTAAAAAAATACAAACCTAGTGTCCTCTAGTTTCTCTCATCTCTCATGAATATACAGTTCTAATATGTAGTCTCTAATTTCTTTATAAAACTTAAATCTTATAATTTACTGAACTTTCATGTCTGCATCATAAAACTAAATTCATATATCCTTCAATAATAATAACTTAATCTCACTAACTGTAAAAAGCCTTTGACCCAGCATTTCCAATGGTTACTTTTACTGTTCAGTCCATCTCAGAGCTCTTCTGATCTTTCACCCTTATGATGGCTTCTTCATAGAAAGCAATCAGGTCCAGGCATTTCTGTCTGGCCCAAGTGATATCAATGGATGAATAGGAGTTTGTTATGATCAGAATATGACATGTCCCCCATGTGTTGACTGCTTGGTGCCCAGCTGGTGATTATGCTATTTTGTTTGGGAGATGATGAAAACTTAAGAGGTAGGGCCTGGCTGGAGGAAGATGGGGAAGAGGCTTTGAAGATTATTTTTAGTGCCTAGTTCCCTTCCTCCATGAGTTCAGCAGCCTCTGATGCTCTTGCTACCGTTATGTACTGCCTGACTACAGCCTAGAAACATGGAGGGCAGCATACATGGACTAAATACTCTGAAAACTGAGTACAAAGTAACTCCTACCTTTTAAGGGTTTTTCTCATTTATTTGCTACAGCAACAAAAAATCTTAATTATAAATGAAAACTAAGGCTCAAAGGCCAGGTCACCACTAAATCACACTTTGGCTTAGATAATTAGGAATCATAATTTCTTAAACCATGTTTTTCCATTTGCTACTTCATGATACATAAAAGCTTATCATAAAGAAATATTTTATTAAGCAAACACTTACTTGATGAAAATTGTAAGTCAGGACCATCTCATAAAGCTGGCGATTATTTGGCAAAACATCTCTTGATCCTAAAGGTTTTGTTTTTGCACTTACTGGGCTGTAATAAGGCAATTGTATCACTGAATTAATTCAAGATTTCTTTTAATGGGACAAAAAATTGGAAGCAACTAAGCATGTTACAAAAGTAAAAGAACATTCTTGAAAATTGTCTTTTACAGTATATTTATAGAATTTTTATCATTAATACATATAATTCCTTATTACCTGAATCATAGCAATACAGCTTATATCTTGCAGTATTACAAACATAATCTGCTCATGATGAAAACATTTTCAAATGTTATAAATAGCTCTTAGCAAAAAAAAAAGGCTCTTAGCACAACCAAATCCCAGCACAAGGGTGACAATCACCAACTGTGCTAAAGAATAGGTTTTGATGTATCTGTTTCCTTGCCCAACCCCCATTAACTGACAGTGGTGGTGCATAGGCATGACATAGGCTACAACATATAGCAGGTATACACTCTGGCCTCATTCTAAGAAAATACCATGTAACCTTTGCAACGTCCTCTAAAGCAAGCTATTATACTAAAGCAGAACACTGAGAATGGAAGACTGAGTGCAAAAACAGATCCAGCTGTCACAGAGGGAGTTCATGGTGCACACTCAGAAGACACAAATTTTTATTCTTCAACAATACTTGTCAGTGGTGCAATTTCTGAAAATGGACAATGAAGTCATAAAATAAAAATCAGACAGGGAGGCTGGAGAAATGGCTTAGCGGTTCAGTGTTTAAGAGCACTGGCTGTTCTTACAGAGAACCTGAGTTCAAGTTGCTAACAGTTGTTAGCAACTCCAGTTCCAGAGGAATCTGATGTTCTTTTATGGCCTCCATGGATATTGTACAACATGAGTACACTTACATTTATGTAGCCAATACACTAATACAGATAAAATTAGAAAAAAATAATAAAACAAACTCCCAAACCAAAAACTAAATTTTTCAAAGAGTGATAGAGAACCTTCCTATTTAGCATTCAACATCTATAAATCTAAAAACACAGAGATACCGTAGTGTTTGGACCCAGCTCTTCAAAGTTATGCAGGGAGCCAGATCTTCATACTTTAAAGAGGACTGAACATCAAAACGATTGATTCCTTCAGATGCATGCTACAAAAGATATTTAAAAAGTTAATTTCTCAAACTTGAACAGAAAATATTTTGCATCTAAAATAAATTTATGTAATGTAGTTTTAAATACTCATGAACAAATATGAGCCAGAGTCATAGGTTAGCTTTCTATTAAGGTTTAAATCTACCAAATGAACTATTTTTCAGAACATGCATGATATTAAAAAGAACGGGAATGTCATAGGACTTACAATGTTTAACTGAGGCGCAGTACACACTATTCCATGGAAGGATATAGTATAATCAATATTGACATCACTGAGACTTGCCCACCAACGAGCAATACAAAATTCAATTGATTTCCCACCCTACAAAAACAAAACAAAACTGCATGAATCCTTTTTCTATTTTTCCTCATATTACCTAATATTAATATTATCTGTTTCAAAACAAATCTTTTATTTGTAGCAAGAAAATGCAAAAAAAATTTATAATTATTGTTAGGTGTTTGGCAAATCTTAATTGCACAGATGGATATAGGTAGGATTTAAGTAGATATGTACTCATATTAAGTAGATATGTACTCATCATAAAAGATGTAAGGCAGACCAAAAAAAAAACCACACACACACACACACACACACACACAAAAACCCACAAGCCAGGCGTGGTGGTGCACACCTTTAATCCTAGCACTTGGGAGGTAGAGGCAGGCGGATCTTTGTGAGTTCAAGGCCAGCCTGGTCTATAGAGTGAGTTCCAGGCCAGCTGGAGCTACAGGGAGACCCTGTCTCAAAAAGACCAAAAAAAAGATGTAAGGCAGCTGAAGAAAATATAAACAATAAATGGTGAAAACCAGAATTAAAAAAATAGGACCAAAAGAAAATAATTTAAGAATAATAACAAGAAAAGATATTACACCAATATTTATTTAAGGCATATTCAATGGGCAAGAATGAATTTTGGGCTCAGAGGCACCTAGCAACTAAAGGAGAACAAAATTATGGTCACCTATACCTTTCTCTGTTAATTAAAAAGAGAGAGAGAGAGAGAGAGAGAGACAGAGAGAGAGAGAGACAGAGACAGACAAGATATCCCTAGCATTGACACACTGTTAAATTATGTTTTCTGTGAACTGCTGGATCAGTAATATAAAAGAGACAGAGATATGAGAAAGACATACAAGGAAATGAAAACCCAAGAGAGGAAGCATAGCAGCGTATCTATCTTACATGCAGGAAGAACAGTTGTTCCTAATACCATGGTTGAAAACAGAGACCTGCCACTACCTTATAGATTCTCAACAGGACATTAGGAAGAAAACAAGCACCCTGTAACAAAATACCTTTACAGGTGGGTGTGGTGGGTCACACCTTTAATTCCAGCATTGGGGAGGCAGAGACAAGCTGATCTCTGTGAGATGGAGGCCAGCCTGGTCTACATGGTAAATTCCAGGCTGCCGGGGCTACAGAAGACCCTATCTCAAAAACACACACACACACACACACACAAAGCTTCACATATTGGAAATAATCTGTACCATCATGAGCAAAACAATGATGTAAATCAGGGCCCAAAATATGAAATGCCTCAAGATTAGGGTAACTCTTTGAAGTATCTGAGTTGAGTAGAAATGAATATTGGTTGGGGATATAATTCACCATTAGAGCACTTGTCTCTAGGTTCTATCACAAGTACTTTAAGAAAGGGGGACAGATGGGGGGGGAGGAGTATTTGCCTCTGAAATGTGGTTTTAATTTTTTTTGGGGGGTGTGTGGGGAGGACAGATCCACCCACTTCTGCCTCCTAAGTGCTAGGATCACAGTCATGCACTACCATGCCAGGCTTGGTTTTCGGTAGTCTTAATCAGTTTACCTTATCTCCTTAATTTATTAGGCCTGAAAAAAATATATGTCTCTAACATGCTCTAGACACAAACTATAAAGTCTTAGTCCTTAAGAAAAGGGGTGTTTGGATTTCAATTGTTAGATAAGCTTACCAGGACAGGAAAAGCTTCAGTCAGTGTTCCTTTTTCTGGAAGGGAACAAAACTTATAAAACTCATGACTTCGATATGCTCTTTGTTTCACAAGCTGTACCGCATGAAGAACAAACTTTGCTGATACCTCAGAAGAACATGAACACACAGTAACTTCTAAAATAAAGAAAGAAGTGAATTTTTAAACTACTAAGACTTAAAATGTTCATGAAGCAGTTTTAATAATGTCTGCTTACTTAGAGAATAATCAAGAATGAAATGGTATTTTCAAATAAAACCTTTATACTTCCTCGAAATAAAGCAATAGAATATGTGTACAGAAGATAATCGGAGGGCTGGAGAGATGGCTTAGCAGTTAAGAGCACTGGTACTCTTGCAGCGGACCAGCGTGCAATCCCAGCACCCACATGGCAGCTAACTCCAATTCCAAGAGATCCAACACCTTCTTCTGATATCTGTGGGCATCGCACAACATGGGTACACTTACATAATGCAGACAATACACTCATACACATAAAACATAATAAACAAAATATTTTTTAAAAGATAATTTGGAAAAAATAAACCAGTATTACATAAACAACAATCCTTATGCAAACACCAAGAAAGAGCAAAGTTGTTTTTAGAGGTACAGATAATTATCTTAATCAGGACCTTCTAAAAGCCCTCCCACTTCTCATATCAATTTGAAAACAAATCAATTTCCACTAAAGATGATTGTAATTTTGGAAACCCCTATTTCTATTGCCTAAATTCCCTTAGTGCCAACTTCTTGGCAACTCTTCTTAATCTTGATCCTACTTTTTTCTGCAAAGTATCACCATCAGAACCACTCTTTTTTTTTTTTTTTTTTTTTTTAAGGGACCATCAGAACCCCTCTTGCTGGGCTTTACTATATGCCACAGCTCAAGCTAAGCCAAAGCACTAGGAGGCACAGTTATCCAGCACCCACATGGCGGCTGAGAACCGTCTGAAACTCCAGTGCCAGGAGAACTCCAGTTCCAGGGGAGTCCGACACCCTCTTCTGACCTCCGTGGCATTGCACGACACGGGTGCACAGACTTGCATGCAGACAGTACATTCATACACATACAGAAATAAAATTAAAAAAAAAAAGAAGCACCTTCTATTATTCAAGGTTACTAGAAGCCTATTTTGGTTCTTATAGACAAGGCATAAAGCTCTAGGAACCTAAACAGTGCTAAGTACACAAAAGTCTGTTGTTTTAACAATTATTTTGAAATGACTGAAATAGAAACCAACATAACATTTCTACTCTAACACTGTAAAATGATGTGGAAACATTTCCATTTTAGACTATTCAATAATGTTTTATAACAACAATCCCCTGAAAACCTCTACTTGCTTTCAACATCAACCAAATAAATAAAGAGTATTATAATTATTGACTTTTTAATCACAATTAAGAAAAAAGGTTTATTCACTATACTGCAAAAGGGCAGGGGGCTGCGCCATAACAAGGTACTTTCTGTGCCTCAGATTTTTATTTCTCAGTATTATTAATGAAAATTTTATCAGACCCTAGAGCTATAAAATCCCAAGTGACCCTATATACTGTAGTATAGGTAATGCCACAACTCTGACCCTCAGAACTGTTAAGTATACAAATGTAACCTAAATAGACTAGGCATTTTATCAAAACTTATAGAAGAGGATGAACAATATTAGTTAAAATAGAAATTCAGCTAATTAAGCAAGGTGCTCCAAGTAGTAAGAATATGGCAGAGTCTGCATCCCAGCTTAGACTCATCAGTCTCTAAAGCTGAGCCTTCCCTTATTATCTCTCTATCAAAGGTAAGTCAGAGCTTGGATAAGAAGAAAAGGTCTCTAGAAGCAGTTCTCTTAATGGCCTAGTACAGAATATAGAAATAAATAAATCTGGAGTCACTCCTGATAACCCTCAAAAGGAAATTAATACAGCAATAGCTCCATTACTAGCTTACAAATTACTATGCTATACAGACCCCCCTTTTTTTTTTTTTTTTTGGGTCTTTTTGAGACAGGATTTCCCTGTGGCCCCAGCTGTCCTGTAACTCGCTCTGTAGACCAGGCTGGCCTTGAACTTACAAAGATCCACCTGCCTCTGCCTCCCAAGTGCTAGGATTAAAGGCGTGCACAACCACACCCAGATGATATACAGACTCTTTCAATTCATCACTCTAACTCCCAGCTTTTTTTTATATTGCCCTATTCATTTATATAAAACATGAAAATCCCTGCCTTTCCTGTGATAACAAGTAATATACAAATGAACTGCATATAGACAGGTGACCACAAGACAGTATAAGGAATCACAAAAAACACCAGTTTTTCCCTAATCAGGTCTTGCACACTAAATTTCATTATTCCATTTTTTTTATTTTATTTATTTTTGTATGTGTATGAGTGTACTGTCTGCATGTAGGTTTGTGCACCCATGTTGTACAATGCCGCGGAGGTCAGAAGAGGGTCTCAGATTCCCCTGGAATTGGAGTTACAGATGGTTCTTAGCCGCCATGTGGGTGCTGGGGATCAAACCGGGTCCTCTGCAAGAGCAGTTGGTGCTCTTAACCACTAGGTCATCTCTCCAGCCCCTCATTATTCCATTTTTAACAAACTTATGGAAGAGTTATAAAGTGGCGTGCTGGGCATGGTGGTACATGCCTTTAATCCCAGCACTTGGGAGGCAGAGGCAGGAAGATCTTTATGAGTTCAAGGCCAGCCTGGTCTACACACCGACTTCCAGGCCAGCCAGGACTACAGGGAGACCCTGTCTCTAAATGGCAAAAATAAATAAATAAATAAATAAATAAATAAATAAATAAATAAATTTTTTTGCATGTAAGTACAAGCCATTTTATCTTTAATAATAGCATCTATCTACTTTCTAAGATTCTGATGGATGTATAAAATGCTTACCAAGAGGCCCAGACTCCATAGGCATTCAGTAATGCTAGCTGTTGTTACTTTAAATTTGGTTCATAAATCTTTAACACATAATCATTACAGAGATAGAATGTAGGTTAAAAATAACTGGTTGTACTTGTCAGGTAAGATGAGATGGATGGTGCGTGACTGTTACAGAAGTAATCAACTGCTTTCTGATTCAATCTAAAGCCTGCTCCAAAGGAAATAATTCATGCCTGGTTCTGTAAACCTGGCAAAAATCCCATGGCTCAGGAGGTCGGAGGCCCTTGGAGGAACCTACTATTATTGTTTTGCTAAATGGTCATGTTATCAAACTGCCTTCTAAATATTTATGTTAATACCCATTGATTGTGTGGTGCTTTTAACCTTGGATGTGAGAGGGGTCTAGGAGGATTTGGAAGGGGGTAATGAAGGAGTGGATATGATTAGATGCATTGTATATATGTATGAAATTCTTCAAGAATTAAAAAAATACACATTTAAAAAAGGGTTCACAACTAAATATACTTACCAGCCCAGGTGGCACCCTCAGGAACCTCAACAAAATGCCTTCGAATCTGACCAGGTTTAAAATGTACATCTGTAAAGGCTAGATCATAATGTGATGACTCATTTACTCTGAAAATTAAAAAAAAAATTAAATGTGATACTCTAAAACATAGCCACACATGTACATGCAATAAGCCCACAGTCACTCAAGATTTTATTTGACAATTGCAAAAACAAATCCCAGCTCATTAGAAATAAATACTAGAATTGTAACAAGTTGGCTATGAACAATCATAAGTTATGACAAATTATCCCATTTTTTGTAACATGTTAGAAGATATAACATCTGGACAGCAGAGTACAGATAATTGATTCTACTTGTCTATTTTTATAATCTATAATATACATTATAAAAAGCTTGTATTATTTTCCTTTTTCTTAAATGAATTTTACAACAATTGCAGACTATTCTAATTATCAGACTCCTAACTATAGTGATTTCTAGATATTAAAATCAAATTAATATTTTTTGTCTTATAGCTGTAAGAAAAACTGATAGTGAGCTACTTCTGGCAATTTCAAAATGTTCCTATGCTATAAAACAGTAAGAAAGACAAACTAGTTTCATAAGAAATCCAAACTGTTAAAATGTGAATCTCTAAATGTGTTTAGGAATTAACCTATAGTTTATTTTCAGAATTTGTAATTTTGATTTATGTGTGGAGTATATATATGCATATTTTGGAATAATATAAAATTAAAGGGAACAAAAAAAGAGAGAGAAAAACATAAAAAAACTGACCAAAACAGTAAACTTGTGCATCAAAAAGGTTATAAAAGACTGAGAAAAAGATGCAAGACAGGACTTAACATGTATGACAGAGTCCATCAGCTCTGGTCGGGGGCAGGGGAGCAGAAGGGGTGGGCATGGATATGGGAATGAGTCTAGATTTGATTGAGAAATGTTGTATGAAATGCACTCAATAAAAATTAACTTAAAAAAAAAGAAATCCAAGAAACATAAAGGTCAAATGTATAACTATATGTTATAGAAATAAAATATATACTGGACTCATATCCTTGTCAGTATGGTAAATATTTAATGAGTGCCTACAACACATGATGCGCTGTTATTTGCAGGTAGAAATATACCAATGAATAAAACATGACCCTTTGTTCTATATAAATTCATGAGGAAAGAAAAACCATTTAACACAGTAAGCTCTGGGAAGAAGGAACTGTTAGGGGAAAAAAGTAGAAGGCTTGGTTCCTCAAAGTGAGCCTGGGGAAGCTTCTTAAAGGAAAGGAGGTTATCAGCTGATGACCGATAGTCTTGAATTTGCCTTGCCTAAATTTCCATTGGAGTTGTAGAAAACAGAGAATGTGCTATGCAATTTCCCCATTTTTATGTCACTTGGGGCTGGAGAGATGGCCTAGAGGTTAAGAGCACCCACATGGTGGCTAAGAACCGTCTTTAAGCCAGGCGTGGTGGTGCACACCTTTAATCTTAGCACTCATGAGGCAGAGGCAGAGGCAGGTGGATGGATCTCTGTGAGTTCAAGGCCAGCCTGGTCTACAGAGTGAGTTCCAGGCCAGCTGGGGCTACAGGGAGACTCTGTCTCAAAAAAAAAAAATTTTTTTTTTAACCTCCTTGACTTCATCCTATGGCCTTGTAGGCTGGGACCTGCTGCATATTATATATATATATATATTTAACTCAAGCAACTCAAAGGAAGGTGTCAATTTTGAATGGGTGAGATACAGTTTGTGTTTTCAAGAGGGCTCACAGTCAAATGGCATATATTAAATTAAAAAATTGGATATAATGGCTAAAGATTGTCCAGGGGCTTATAAAAAGTATCAAGATACAGGAAAAAGGAATTTTCTTCACCTAAGATGCCCAGAAATAAGTCTAGTTATTTAACAGACAGGCAAATAAAGCAAAAGAATCAACAGTACCAATGTCCAAATACTGAGGAAACCAGGAGCGTCAGAGCAGAGCTGACGAAAAATGTGGTATACACAGTGACAGGAAGTTGGATGGGGCTGTAATGGTGAGTTGTCACTGTAGGTTATTTTAAGGAAACTTGATCCTTAAAAAGGGGCTCCTATATTTTAAACAGGAAGTAATACTATTAAATTTCAATTCCGGTGGATAGAAAACTAGAAAAATGAAGAGGTCAGAAGAGTGTAATCTCAGACACTGCAGAGGGATGGAGTAAAAGGAAAGCTGAGACAGCCTCTGAATTGGGCAATATGGAGCCATAAGCAGCCTGGGCAGAGCAATTTCACTGGGAAGGTGGGCAGATGCCAGTGCCGTCAATTTTATATCTCTCAACTAACAAGAATAGCACAGCTGACTTCATGCTACCTCAAATGGCTAGGCGTAGAACGAACCTGGTTACTTGCTTCTGGCTCAATAATCCTTCAAAGGTCAAGACTATTCCACAAACAGTCATTAACAATTTAGATGTAACAGTGAGCTGTGAAAAACCTCTTACTGGGGCTGGAGAGATAGCCTAGCAGTTAAGAGCGCCAACTGCTCTTGCAGAGGATGCAGAGGACCCCGGTTCGATCCCCAGCACCCACATGGCGGCTGAAAACCGTCTTTAACTCCAGTCCCAGGGGAATCCGACGCCTTCTTCTGACCTCTGCAGCACTGCATGACACGGGTGCACAAACCTACATGCAGACAATATATTCATACACATATGAAAAAAAATTTTTTTTAAAAAGCCTCTTACTTTGCTGCTATAACTGCAGTGATTGGAACTCTGAACAGCGGACCTGCATTGGGGGATGCTATATCATAGCCACATACCTTAAAGAAAGAATGGCAAGTTTCAATACCATTACAAGTTTTTAAAACAGAAATGAAAGGTATAATCTAGTCACAGAATAAACTAGTCTTAAAATCTAAAGGTCTTACATGTAAGTTCACATCAGTTTGACATAATGAGTCAAACACATGTATAACAAAACTTGACTCAGACTAATGGGGCAATAAGACATCAACTACAAAATAATGACATTGTCATTACTCTCTAGTATAAACTAAAACTAGTATTATACATAATTTTGGAGGAAGCATACTATTATGGTGCTATTCTATATTCAAGTACAACTATCATGTGTAACAGATGCTTTCTTTATCTATGTATTAAAGATAACCATAGTACAGCTTTAGTCAAATTGCAGAGTTAATAAATTAGAGAGGGTTTGCTATTTTGTTTCTTCCCCTGGTCTTTCACAGAAGGGATGCAACATAATACACTAAACAGCTTAAATGGAAAGAGAAAAGCTGCAAAATTTGTCAAATAAAAAAGGTATATAGTTATTTCTTAATGAAAAAGCACAGCTGGTATTGTTTACTTTGAATTCATAAAACATTTTAAAGAGTAAAGAAATGAAAAAACAGATATTGCTATACCTCAGTATAATGCAATCCTTCCCTTAAGCCCCTGGGATCCACACGTATGTTTATGTGTCGACACTGATTCATGAGTTCCAAATGGCTGGGACACTGAACCCAAGATGAATTTGAAGTTAAAGCTAAATGAAGCTGAAGGGATATTTTTTCAGAGTTTTCTGGCATTAAAAAGATCAAAAATTAAAATCAGCATTTATTTCCTCTCTTTCCTTGAAACTATTTTACAATATTCTATGTTTTGTCAAGAAAACATAACAACTTAGTTTGGTCAGTTGTACAATGCTTTGGACCTGAAAGCCAACTACAGATTAAAGAATCTTCTTTATAATTTAGTATCCTTGTAAGATTCATATGTACCTTCAGCAAATACTGCTAATCCTTATAATGGAAATTTTAGTGGCTATTTTATATTACTGCATTCATATGACTAAAATAAGCTATCAAATATACAGTGATGATAATTTTATTTATACTCAACTGAGCTGCAGTCTCCCTTGGCTGCTTCTATTCTACTCCTCACTCTTAACAGAAATTTCTGTGTTACATTCCAAGAGTTAAGATGCGGACAGAAAAGGAATCTATTTTATTTATTAAAACTGCGGGCCACTGAAGGCCTGGTCCACTGTTTTCTTCCATGGTTAAGATGCTTACTAAACCGCCATGGTACTGGGATCCATAATTAATTTTTTCTATCAAATCTATTAAGTTTTAAAATAATCAATAGTGAAGTTTTCTTTTCTTCTTAGAACACTGGCCAGGCAGCATTCTTGTACAACTTATCCTTCATTTAAGCCATAAATGTGAATGCTTTAGTTTAGGAACAGCCTACTACTTACCTGTGTTCTCTGGAAATACAGGCTCAATACCAACACCATGATCTGAAGGAGCAGCCACCTGAACAGGGTCTCGGAGGTAGATGCCACGGTTATTTCCGACTGTAACTGTAAAACCTAATCTGTTGGCAAATGATGTATTCTGAACGAGGTAGTCATAGGCTTTGTCAACCTAAAAGAATATATTATATAGTAAAATATAAATTGGAAGGGAGGCTGCAGAGATGGCTCAGCAGTTAAGAGGACTTGGGTGCTCTTGTGACCTGGGTTCGGTCCTAGCACCCACATGGCAGCTAGAAACCATCTAAAACTCCAGTTTCAGGGGGTCCAACTCCCTTTTCTGACCTCCAAGGGAACTGTATGACATGGGTGTACATACATACATGCAAGCAATACATTTGTACACATAAAATAAAAATAAAATATTCAATAAAAATAAATGAAAAGGCCAAGAAAATATTTTTATCTTAATTTCAGCTATAGCAGTATATAAGCAAAGGCTGGTATCTATAGTCACTTCTCTAAACTAATCAATACCATAAGTAAGATGCCAAGTCTATATTTTTGGATAAAATACCAGTCTACTTACCATTGTGATGAACCTTCAGCTTCTCTCTTCATTTATAGTTATTCTCAAGTGACCAAAGGGTAGAAGTGAACATGTTCTTATGTTTGAGCAATGCTTGCTCTTATGTCTCTGCTTTGAACTCCTGACCTCCAAATGTCCTAGATATTTCCCTCAATATTGTTTTGTTTAGAGATAGGGTCTTACTATATGGCCACAGCTGGCCCAGAACTCATAGAGATCTGCCTGCCTCTGCCTTTCAAGTGCTGGGATTAAAGACAAGCACCACCACATACAGGCTGTTCATCTCAATGCAGAAAATCTGTCATAGCTACAAAATCTATCTTATATCCTTGCTCTTATAGCTCTAAATGGCTACATAATCTAGAATTTAGACATTCTGAATCACTATTACGGTAATAACCATCACCAAGTAATATTTAAAACATTATTTTGATGCTCTATTATCAAATTTTTCACACAGGCAATACCTGAATAATGCCATGTCCTTGGGCAAATACTTCTATATTGTCGGCTTTTACTGCAGTGTTTTCTAGAGCTCTTCTAACTGAGTGAACAGTATAGTCAACATTATTTGCTTTCAGACCTAAAATTAAAAAACAAAACCAAGAAAGTAATGTTAACGAGCTTACTACTTGGAACGTAAGATGATGAAATGTACACTTTTCTGTTTGTTTTGTGTTTCATCATCCACTTCTGAATATTTTTCTCATAAAAGACAGTGTGCTTTAAACTGCTTGTATATCATATAAATCATTCATTCAGAAACAAAATCACTGCATGCCAATCTGAAGTGGCATTAATACAACAGATATGGCATGATGCAGTAAGCAGACAGAGGCATTTCTTCAAAATATTGCAGGTCCAATGCTATACTAACCGAAGTGCATGTTAAAAACACCAACAGAATTCAAGGAAAACAAAACACTAGCCAAGGTATCAGACCAGAATCTTTAATACCTAGGTCCCAGGGACTGCTACTTGTCAAAAGCTTCTCAGGTGATTGTAGCATGCAGCCAGGTTTGGAACACAGAGAAGCTGTGGAGGCCAACGATCTGTCAGCCTTCTATTACTGACTGCGAAAGGATGAATACCGTACCATTTTTGGCTTCTCCACACTCATTACCACTGTGATATTGTAATAACCAAAAAAGATAAACATGTAATTCTATGATACCACAAGAGCAAACTAACGAAGCAATAATTATGTCCTTGAGAAACTAGAAAAGATGAAAGTCCATCAAGAGAAGTTGGTAGATGAGCTGGGTCTTGCAGAATGCATGAGTTTTCAGGGCCATAAAAATGCCAAAAAGGATTTGTAGGCAGAGAAAGCAGTATGTCTAAAAGAGAAACACAAGTGACCCTGAAATATTTGGTGAGTTGAAAAAAATAAATACATGAGAAAGACACGAAGGATCCATCATGAAAGTTCTGACTCAAGCTGGCAGGTAATTTGGCACTGAGGGGGCTAAGAGGCAGACTATTTCTCCCCAACATGCCTCAGGCAGAGGAGACAGTTACAGTAAGCAGGAAAGGGGTGAACTGAAGAAGAAAGGTGGGAGAAAAAGACTTAGAGGAATACTTCTAAGGCAAGAGCTCATAGCAGCCTGCCTCCTTTGAGTCCAAAGTAACCTGGTGACACCCTAGTGAACACGCACACCAACCCCAAAATCTCGACCCATCTCTCCACTCCACTGTGCTCCACTGCATGCAACATTTGGTACCATGTAATATAAATGTTTTTAAATTTAATGTCTACCTCTTATAATATAAACTCCATATGGCAAAATATATGATATTCTGTTTACAGATTTAGCTACCAAATTAAAATATTGCTTGATAATCATTAATAACAACCAGCCAACAAATTATGTTTGCTGAATTAGTAAATGAATACATAAAGGATTATTATCCCATAAATCATTATCTTTCACTTTACTTTGTGGTCAGGATACTACCAATTCTACCTAAGTTCTCACTATAATAGTATCAGAAAACACAGCCATCAATAAATAAGAGAGCAGTGTGTAATATCCTTACCTGAAAGTACCAAGGCAATGCCTCCACAAGCATTGGGGGAAGACATAGATGTCCCATTCATCAGCTGAGTCCCCCTCAATGTCCAGTTAGGAACAGAAGCAATGGCACCTCCTGGTGCACTGATGCTCACACCAAGGGCACCATCAGCACTAAAGACAAAGCCAGGGAAATTTGCTTAAGGTAAAGGTAGCTGGATATATGTACAATCTTAAAAAGTTGACAATTATAGTCCAAAATTATGCACTATTTGCAACTACTTTTTTAAAAAAGACAAAGATACTGTTATGGTACATTAAAGGGAGGAAACTGTCCTAGCATAGCTATTTTCCCATCACATATTTGTTTTCTCCCTAAAGGGGAAAGAAATGTCTATGTATTTGTGTTCATGTGGAACAGACCAAAGGTGTCAGAGATCTTAGAGAGAAAAATGCTCAGTGTCCTGGATGTGTGTCCTCTTTTACCTGTATCAGAAAAATTTCATTTTGTCTAACAGAAACATAATGTAGACTTTATATGCAATTTAAATTTTAAAAAGCCATATTTTAAAAATCACATTTATGGGCTGGAAAGAAGGCTCAGTGGTAGTTAGAGCACTGACTGCTCTTGCAAAGGACCCGGGGATTGATTCCCAGCACACGCGTTGTAGTTAATAACCATCTATAACTCCAGTTCCAGGGAATTGGATGCCGCTTCTGACCTCCACGGGCATTGCATGACACGGTGTACTTACACAGAGACAGACAATACACTCACACACATAAAAATAATAAAATATTTTTAAAGGCACACTTATAATTTGTGTGTGTGTGTGTGTTTGCACTGGTGCCACAACATGAATGTGGAGACTAGTGGAATTTGGTTCTTCCCTTCTACCATGGGGATCTTGGAGATTGAATTTAGGCTGCAACTCTTGGCAGTAAATCACTTTTACCCACTGAGCTACCTCATCAGCCCTATAAAAGCCACAGTTTTAAAAAACTAACAAAAGCCGGGCGTGGTGGGACACACCTTTAATCCCAGCACTTGGGGGGCAGAGGCAGGTGGATCTCTGTGAGTTCAAGGCCAGCCTGGTCTACAGAGAGAGCTCCAGGCCAGCTAAGGCCAGCTAGGACTAAAGGGAGACCCTGTCTCAAAAATACCCCCCAAAAATTAAATAAATAAATAAAATAAAAATCTAACACGAGACTTGCAAAATTAATTTCAATAGTATACTTTAAACAAATATATTTAAAATGCTACTTTAACATACAATTGATAGAAAACACTAAAAGTTTACATTCTGTTTTGGACCAAGTATTCAAAATCTGTTGTATTTTCTGTTTATAATACATCTCAATTTACGCTAACCTCATATGCCTAGAGTCTGATCCTGGACAGTTAGGAAATGCATCGAGGACTACTAATAAACAGTATGAGAGAGCTAAAGCCCTTGGAGATTATGACCCAAGTATTACCCAGCACAGCTCTATTTTCTGTCCCAAGAAGGGGCATAAGGACATGACATTATTTTCTCAAAGAGGTGATTATTCCTGGCTAACAACACTAGGGTAACTGTTTTCAGTTTCGCAAAAGCAAGCAATACAAATTTTGCTACTGAAATGGGTTGGTGGCAGCTCCTATAACCATGAATATCTGAAATATGGTTAAGTATCCATTAACCTATAAAAATATTCACACTGTATTGATGAGGGACAATAATGCTTGACTGGTATTATGAAAAGATACATGGTCTTCAAAATGTCAGCTATATATTTAACAGATGTTAGGATTTATGGTGATTTTTATTTTCTTGTTTATAATGTCTGTAGTATCTCAGATATCACAGTAGTATATCTGAGATATCTGTAGTATCTCAACCAATTTTCACAATGAGCACTAGATATTTTACAAGAAGGAAAAAACTACAGAGTTTTAAATCTGGGGCTGGAGAGATGGCTCAGAGGCTGCTCTTGCACAGGACCTGAGTTCAATTCCTAGCAACCAAATGATGGTTAACAACAGTCTGTAACTCCATTTCCAGGGAATCCAAAGCCTTCTTCTGACCTCCAAAGGCATTTCACAACACGGGTGTACCTACCTACATTCAGGCAGTACACTCATATACACACAAAAAGTCGTAAATTTAATTGACCTCTCCCTGCTCATCATTAATGTTCCACTAACTTGTAAAGTAGCTGATCATAAAGCATTGCTTAATGTTTAAATCACTATTCTAAAAATAAGTTTAATAAAGTTTAAAAATATCAATAAACGGGCTGGAGAGATGGCCTAGCGGTTAAGAGCACCAACCGCTCTTGCAGAGGACCCGGGTTCAATCCCCAGCACCCACATGGTGGCCGAGAGCCATCTGAAACTCCAATTCCAGGAGAACTCCAGTTCCAAGGGAGTCCGACACCCTCTTCTGACCTCCGCGGCGTTGCACGTCACGGGTGTACAGACTTGCATGCAGACAACACATTCATACACATACGGAAATAAAATAAAAAAAATCAATAAACATTTTAAATTAAAAAAAGTGATATTTCTGTGATTGTTAAATTGTCAATTTGATGCAGAATCATTTGGCAAGATAATCTTGAGAAATGAGAAACTGTCTAGATTAGGGTGGCCTATTAGCATGTTTGTGAGGGATTGTCTTGATTATATGAATTGATTTGGAAGAACAGGGCAAAACTTGAACAGCACCATATCTAGGAAGGGCGGGGGCTGAATGCAAAGGAGTGAGGAGCAGTGGTAAGCAGGAATGCATTCAAACCTCTGCTCCACTGTGAAAGTGACAAGCTCCTGCTACTGTGACTTACCTGAAATGATGTACTTTAACCTGGATTTGCAAGCTAAAATAAACCTTTTCTCACTTATGTTGCTTTTGTTAGGGTATTTTATCACAGCAACAGAAGAAGAAACTAAGAAACTGATACCAAGACGTGGGGATAATGGTATGATAAACCTGGCCATGTGGCTTTGGACCCTTTTTTTTTTCTTTAAGAATGTAGAAGAGGGGCTGGAGAGATGGCTCAGCAGTTAAGAGTGCCGACTGCTCTTGCAGAGGACCAGGGTTCAATTCCCAGTACCCACATGTCGGCTAAGCACCATCTTTAACTCCAGTTCCAGGGGAATCTGACACCCTCTTCTGACCTCTGCAGCATTGCATGACACGGGTGCATAAACCTACATGCAGACAATACACTCATACACATAAAAAATAATAAATATTTAAAAAAAAGAATGTAGAAGAGTTTAGAAATTTTTACTAGAAAAGCTACTGAATGCTGTCAGCAGAGCTTAATCGGATGTTTTTGTAGGAGTTTAGAAGATAGGACTGCTGAGAGAAATGTGGAACACTGAGGCCTGGCATGTGAGGTTTCAGAGGAACAGACTCTAACAGGAACTAGAGTAGGGCCCATTCATGTGATATTTTGATCAAGAATCTAGCTGCATTCCTCCTGTGTCCCAAGAGCCTGAGTGGTGATAGGCTGATTTATTTGGCAGATGAAATTTAGAGGCAGGATGGTATTAAGGCTGGTGCTGGAGGACCACGTATAACTGGTAAAGAGATCAATAACTTTGGGGTGAAACTTCCTATGCTACACTGGCACAGTAGAAAGGATGTCCTGCGAGTAAGATCCTACCATTGGCAGCTCTATTTATGGAGATCTGAATTTTAAAAGAAAAAAAAGCCCAAGTTGGGGGTTTCCCTGTTCTTTGAAAGCGACAGAATGAGTTTCTCCATGATCAGTATAAAGAAGCTGATACAGCTGAAGTCCAAGGGGGCCAGCCTATATCTCTAGAAGGTAGCAGAACTTGGCAGACTTCTGTCATCCACCCGTTACTGGTTTTGAAGGTAATGATGCAAGACTGAGGAAGTCATAGACAGCAGCTGAGGCCACACACTATGTGGCAGGGTTGGAATCTTTGCAAAGAAGCCCTGAGAAGCCATTGTGTGAAGGTGTGAAGCTTTAGTTGCAATGGAGACCCCCAATATTTAAAGTAGATACTGTAGATCTGATGTTCAATACTGAACTAGAGGCAGTGTTTTTCAAGGAGAACTATCAAGTATATCTTATAATCATTAGTTCATATTTTTATAGCCTCATAATCAAATATCTGCAATAGTATTTCATATGTGCTGTATAGTACACACAAACTTTTAGATCAATTGCTCTGTGAACTAACAATTCAACCCAAGCTTCCCTTATAACTTTTTAAAATTGTTGGTGTTTGTTAGGTCTGGCTCTCCCAGGATTTCAAGGGACACACAGATGTCCACTTCCTCCAGAAGCTGTTAATCAGGAACCCCACTTCTCCGTTACCTGAGACCCCACCCAAGACATTTATTAAAAGGGCTTGGCCAGCCATCCTAGATGCTGGCAACCATGTTTCCATCAATAGACAGCCATGACTATCCTGAAGTAAATACGTCCTGGAGTGACCGTAAGCCTGATGTGTCTGTCTTTTATCTGGGGTTCGTGCCTGCATAGACCCAACCATATATGACCCCTTTTTTCTAACATATGGTGCCAATGGTTGGTTAGCTGAATTTTTTTCTGCCGCCCCACTTTGGAATTATCAGTATTCTATTTCTCTGGAGGACCTGCTTCCACCTGCTGTCTACAATAAGGTATCATCTCTCCTCTGTCCCGCACTCCCTCTCCCTTTTCTCTCTTCCTCTTAGCCTCCTGCCATTTGAGCCCAGCGAGATGAGCCGGCCTCTCATTAGGATTCCCCAGCTTTGCTCCATCTAGACTTTGCTTCCAGGACACTGGTTGCAAAGCCCAGGACCCAAAACTGACCACACCCCTCCCCCTGTAGTTGTGGGACATAGCACTTACAGGCCTCGGGGTACTGTTCCATATTCCTGAGATTAGGTGAGGATTCTCCCTATTTCTCAGAAGTGCTTCTGTGGGTGAATCTTCTGTTCTTTTGTCCTCCCTCTTCTCTCTGCTCCACAAATAGTCTGGGAGAAACTCTTTGATTCCTTCCCCTACTCCATATGCATAGACCCACTCTGATCTCCCCTATCTCTCCTTCTCTTTCTCTTTCTCTCCTCCCTCTCTCTCTCCGTCCCTCTCTCCCTCCCTCCCTCCCTCCCTCCGTCTGCCTTAAGGGATTTCTGCAGAGTAAGGCATCCTGGAAAACTTCTGTTCTACCATCTAAATCCAGGCTCCCCAACCCCCACTTTTTTTCCTTTCTGCTACTTAGTGTAAAACAGGCATGCCCTTATCTTTTAGGCTGTTCCCCACTAGGCTCGAACGTACAGAACATAAGGTGGAGGGTGCCTCACTGGCTGCTGTGGCTGCCCAATGCTCTGTTTCCAAGGTGGCTGCGCTGAACCACGCCCCCATTCGTTTCTGCATTCCTTTGCCATCTTGATTCAACTACATGGCTTGGAGAAAGTTACCAGGAATCCTGGTAGCCAGTAACATCTAATAGCATGTTCTAATCCTTTTACAATTTGTTTTGTTTTGGGTTTTCATCTTGGATTATAAAAAAGCAGTTGAGTCTGAAAAGGTCCCTGCTGCCTTTTAACAAGTTAAATGCATTTTTATCTCAGAGCAATAAAGTAATCTTGAGTCCCCATCATTACAGTTTTACAATTTTACTACTGTGTTTTCATCTGTTTCTAAATAAAATCATTTTTCATTTTAATTTTTTTATTTTTTTTTAAATTTTATTTATTTTTTTTATATGTCTGAATGTACTGTCTGCATGTAGGTTTTTGCACCCGTGTCGTGCAATGCCGTGGAGGTCAGAAGAGGGTCTTGGATTCCCCTGGAACTGGAGTTCTCCTGGAATTGGAGTTACAGACGGTTCTTTAGCCGCCATGTGGGTGCTGGGGATCGAACCCGGGTCCTCTGCAAGAGCGGTCGGCGCTCTTACCGCTAGGCCATCTCTCCAGTCCCTTCATTTTAACTTTTTGTATGGGTATAGTTACTGTTTTTACAGGACTACTACTTAAGATTTTCACATTATCTACTGGCTTTTTTTCTGGGGCGGGGGAAGACTTTTTGAGAAAGGGTCTCCCTAGAGCTCTGGCTTTCCTGGAACTCGCTATGGAGACCAGGCAGACCTTGAACTCACAGAGCTCCACCTGCCTGTGCCTCCCAAGTGCTAGAATTAAAGGCCTGTGCCACCATGCCCTGCTATCTACTGGCTTTTAATGAACAAACGCTGGTTGGGGTTTCTGATTTTGTTTACATGACTTTTACCTACTTTTGAAGGAATTATTTCAGATTTTGACCAGTCTCTCGACTTTATCGATTTTTCTCTATAAATCCGATTTTATTCAGAAATCCATTCTGTTTCTGATCTGATACAAGTCTCTGTACCTGAGCTTAAAAAGGTATGTCCCACCACACCTGGCTGGCTTCTGGGACTAGCCTCAGGCAGCAAGATTTTACCCAGCTGCTTCCCTTTAAGGAAATGGCTTTGGTTTTTCTACTAACAACAAGATAACACTAAATAGTCAGGAGATTCCCAAACCTGCCTCCTGTGACACCGCCCCCCCAAGGCACTGGAAGGAAGTCCAGTTCCCACAGTGTGTAGGGTGCTCAGAAGCACAGACCTGCCTGGTTTGGTGCTGTTCTGTTCCATGTTCAAAGACTTGGCTTTGAGCTTTCCACTCACTACAGATATATTTCCAGGCTTTCTGCCTCCCGAGTAATCTTAAATTCTCCATGCTTCACATTCCAGCTGGCCCTCTTATAGTTTCAACTGTGCCTCCTTACAAAAGGTCATTATAATAAATTCTTATTAATTTTATCTTATTTTAATAATTATTAATTTCCCCTTTCTTTCCTGAAGCTACTTATGCTATGAGTATCAAAATGGCTGGAAAGCAGATCTGAGGGTGCCCCAATTGCCACACTCTGTGCCCCTCTTAGTATGGAAGAAGTCAGAGCTGTCAGTGCTTCATTTCCCCAGAAGTACAAGAGCTATCATAGTAAGATGCCATCAGCTGGCCCCACTTAAGAGAACTATTAGTTTAGGTAGAACAGGAATTTAGTGAAATTAACCTATTTTAGGCACAACAGTAATTTAATGGAATTAACTAGAAAATGTCTTAAACTCTGAGTGATTGTGTGTGAAGTGAGCAGGAGAATTAATGGTTCCATGGTCCTACAAGGCCATGGAAAACATTAAGGCTATGCAGCAGATCAGGGGACTGAAAAGTTTCTGTGGCTTACCATCAGGTTATTCTGGGTACTGACACTTAGCTATGAGATTTTAGAAAAGGGATCTCCCATTATCCCGATTTAAAGGATGCAATTATGTGTCTGTCGTCACGTGTCCAAGCTGTCTGTTAACTGTTCTCCCATGGGTCTTAGATTCATGTAATGGTCTGTCATGTTGGTTTCTGTCAAACAGTTGCCATTTCAAGGTTCTTTCATTCTGTATTGTGCACAAAAACTATTAAATTTAATTTTGGTATGCCACTTCAACATATATTCAAAGGCCCAATGAACCCAGGTTCCTTAAATGTCTACAGAACAGCATCTAAGCTGGTTATTTAAAATTTTTATTTGATCTCTGTTAGACTGAATTTTCCAAGTTAACTGTTTTAAGGTACTTTTGTTTGTTTACAGGTATTTTCATTTCAGCTTCCATTCAAGTTTGTTTTTATAGCTTTCACACCTCTGAAGACCTAATTTTGACCCTTCCTTATTAAAAGTTCACTAACAGATTTTTTTTTTTGGTCTTTTTGAGACAGGGTCTCCCTGTAGCCCCAGCTGTCCTGGAACTTGCTCTGTAGACCAGGCTGGCCTTGAACTTACAAAGATCCACCTGCCTCTGCCTCCCAAGTGCTAGGATTAAAGGCATGTACCACCACACCCGGCTCTAAGAGATGTTTTTCTTTTCTTTTACTTAAACAAGCTTCTGATAGCTGTGCTTCTGTCTCTCTGACCAGAGACCAATTTAAAATCCCTGTATTCATTCATACTCTGGTAATTGGACAGTGGTACATGGCTCCCCTTGGGTACCTTATAAAAACTGCAATTACTTCCCTTCAATGAAATAACCAAAAAATAAACTGTAATGTGTTCAAATAACCACCTTTAGACCTTATGTGTGCGCCGCTGCCCTGGCCCACACTCTGGCCATCGCAGGTCCCACACTCCCCCCCCCTCAGTGTAGGCTCTGTTTTTGCCTTCTTCTCTCAGTCTAGGTTCCTGAATACTATTCTCCTGTACCCAACTTCATGCTTTTGGTATTGTCAATTGCTGAATTATCTTTGTTTTGTACTGCCTTAGTAAGGCTAAATGTCTCCTGTCACCTCATTCTTTAGATTCCCCCTTGGTAAAAGTGTCTTAGTTGTCATATTGTAACTTTATTTATTGCTAGCCTTTAGCACAAATTGGATATATAATTCTGTTTTCCATCACTTGTTAAAAGATTTCAAGAAATTCAGTCTTAGAACTAAAGGTGCAAAATGCTTGATGACAGCATGATAGAGAAACTATATTAGCCACCTCAGCCTTGGGAATGTGAAGAAACCAATTATGTCTGCATGCTGTAAATGACATTTTTTTTTCACATAAATTTATTTTTATTTTTTTAACAAATCTAGACCCGTGTGCCCCCCATTCCCCCACCCCACCAGAGCTCATGAATTCTGCCAAACATGCTTTTCATCTCTTTCTCAGTCTTTCTTTTCTCCATGAGGAAGTTGACTGTTTTGAGCAGAAGTTCACTGTTTCAGTCAGTTCTTCAATGCAGTCCTTTCTGTTGTTGTTCTTGTTGTTTCCAATATGCATCACTCCCAACTGCTTTGGACAAAAGCTCAGGGGGCCATACACAAGAAATATTTACAACTAGGTAATTGGCACTAGCATCCACAGATGAGGGATACCATTTGTCGTTTGTTTTTCTGGGACTGTGTTACTTCACTCAGCATGATGTCCTCTAGCTCCAGCCATTTTCCTGCAAAGCTCATGATGTCGTCTTTCTTTACTGCTGCATAGAACTCCATTGTGTAGATGTACCACATTTTCTCTATCCACTCATCAGTTGAGGGGCATTTGGGTTGGTTCCAGCTCCTTGCTATTGTGAAGAGAGCTGAAATAAACATGGCCGTGCATGTATCTCTGTGGTGGGGTAAGTCTTGAGGGTACATGCCCAGGAGTGGTATGGCTGGGTCAGGTGGCAAGTTCATTCCAAGTCTTCCAAGGGTTCTCCACACTGCTTTCCATAGTGGCTGTATGAGTTTACATTCCCACCAGCAGTGGATGAGTGTTCCCCTTTCCCCACAACCTCTCCAGGTAAATGACATTTCTAAAGATGCTCTCTCCAAGTGAGAGCTTTTAATTTTGACAGCAATGTATGTGGCTCTGTTCAGTACAAACACTAAGATAAAAAATCTCATATGTGAATGGGCGGATACATTTTTTTATGTACGTGTATGGTGTACCGTTAGCATTTAAGAATTCTGTAATGTAGTTATACCATATTAAGAATCTATCACACCATTGATACAACTTTTTTTTTTTAAGGTATTTTTGAGACAGGGTCTACCTTTAGTCCCAGCTGGCCTGGAGCTCGCTCTGTAGACCAGGCTGGCCTTGAACTCACAGAGATCCACCTGCCTCTGCCTTCAGAGGGCTGGGATTAAAGGCGTGTGCCACCACACCCAGCTGACAGTACAACTTTTATAGAGAGGCATCACTATAATTAATTATTTTCAGTATGTTCATATTCTCATTACAAGGAAATTGTGTTTCACAGCTGGAGATTCTCAGTACTATGTAACCTGTGGACACTCAGAAATGTTATAATTTTGAATATTTTATCTGAGATAATTGTTATATTATTATCATAGAGATTCATTGCTATTATTATAAAAATTAGTACTTCCAATCAAAATTTTAAGTCCATCCCTTTTGGCTTGTACTACACACCTCGTTACAGTCTCAGATGAAATGGATACAGATAAGTATTGAGTTACCCATACATACTAAAAATGTTTTATATATCTCTGTTATACTTTGTACATGTTACTTTTGATATTTTTAAGAAAAATTGGGTTTTACTTCCAGGGACCACATAGGACAATCCAAATGAAACCAATTTCAGTGAGCTTTATTTAAGTCTACCTATTTCCTGTCTGCTGTAAGTATACAACATCCCCCCTCTTTCCTTCTCAAAACTATAATTCAAAATTGGGGGGGCAGAAAAACAAACTATATATCTTTATGGTGAAATACCCTTCATTTGAGATAGACCTAGAAGGTATTTTCAGCCCCTATTATTTTGAGCTGGTTTCCTGGGTTATAGTAAATCTTTCCTTTCATGGTTTAAATCCATTCTACTTAGCATACCTAAATAGCCTTTACAAACCTTAAAGAATAAAATGTATACTCTATTGGATAGCTTCAATGTCAACTTGACACACCTGGACTGAAAAACCTCAATAATTGCCTTCAATGGACTGGCCTGTGGCCTTAAATGATGTGGAAGAGCCTAGCCCATTGTGGGCAATGCCATCCCTGGTCAGATATTTCTGTATTGTATAATAAAACAGGCTGAACATGGGCCAGCAGAACAAGCCAGTAAACAGCATTCCCTCCTAGCCTGTGCTGCAGTTTCTACCTCCAGGGTCCTGCCTTGAGCTCCTACCTTGGCCTCCCCAAGTAATAAACTGTGACTTAGGAAATGTAAAGCAAATAAACCCTTTCCTCTCCAAGTTAGGTTTAGTCAGAGTGTTTTGACTCAGCAATTCAGGATTTATTAAATATGCTTAAGTCACTATTCAAGCTTTATTTACATATCATACAGTAATTAAAATACCAAATTCGTACAACTAAACCCTCTTGGAGGTTTAACAAGCATACTTAAAGCTCTAATCTGATTAGGCCAGAGGGATTTAAAGGGACAATATTTTGGCCCTTGCCCTCTAAGGTCAACTTGAGTTCTAGGGGTGTGTGAGGGTACCTTTCTAAATGTCCTATGGCTGTGAGTCACTAGTCATCATGGGCCAGGGAGCTCTTGGAGATTCACTTAAGGGAATCCAACCAGCCAGTGTCTAGCCCTCCTTCCTAAAGGAGGAAGGTCAACATAGAGGAGAGTCTCCTCATGCTTCAAAGGAAAGCCCAGTAAAGCAAGACCTGACTTTGTCCTCACATAGATGGAATTGGCAAAAGAAAGGAACCAGGTACTACCCCAAGGCCAAGTGACCCCTGAGAACCAGAACCTCAACTGACCTTAACGGCAAAATTAAATTATCTGAGCTAACTGTATGGTTTTAAACACCCCAACAGCAAACTAAAATCAATAGAAAAAAAAAAAAAAAAAACATTACCAGAGAGATAGGTGAGAGACCTACTATGCAATGGTAGAAAATACCTCTCAGAGACAGGAGAGATCTGCTGGGCTATGCTAAAAAATACCACTTTTTATAGTAACCTGTCAGAAATAACCTATATTATTCAGTTAATAACCTATATTAACTGAATACAAACTCATCAATATTTGTGGACTTTCGATTCTTATCCCTAGCCACTCTCATTCCTGACACCAGTTGAGTGGACAAAGGCAGCATATGGTGATTGCTTTCAGATACATAAGGAAAAACCACTAACTTAGTTTCACATTAAAATCTGCTTGTCTTTCAATTCATGCTATTCCTGCCATATAGAACTCTCTCCTCTGTCTCTCAACATCCTCCACCCTTCCAGACTCTAGGAAGTGTTTAAGTAAGTGTTGCACATCTATAGTACCATCATTCTACAATGGCACTGTGAGCTCACACCAGGAACTGTTCCTTTATATCTTACCTACTGCAGACACCAAGAAAGGTGCTGAACTAAAGTCAGTCAATTCTTCTAAATCATCTCCAAAGAGATAAAGGGATGAATTAAAAAAAGGCTTTATATTTGATAAAAAATTAATTAATTAATTTAAAAAACAGGCTTTATTAATTTTTATTTTCATGAACAAGTTAAATTTGTCATGATTTTTAAATTTTATTTCTTTATTGATGTTTTATGTATTTCATACATCATTTTTTCATTTCTGTTCAGGCATATTCCCCTATCCCTTCCCCCCACCCCACCCCAAAACATCCCAGATCATGCACTCTATCATAACTGTCCTGCATCTTTCTCTGTCTTTTTTTATGCATAGGAATTCACATTTTCCTCCGTTAATTTCATGTTATTCTAAAATATGGATACATACTCTCCACCCATATACAGTAATTACAGAGTCTGAAAATAATTGGGGCGTGAATTCTAGAGCCCACTGAGGGATTCACATTATGACAACATAGTTGTTTACAGATAAACCAAAACCATAACCATACTGTCATTCAGCTTGCCTTTCATCTGGGGAATTTGGTGTTAGCATCCACAAATGAGGGAAAACATTCACCATTTGTCTTTCTGGGACTGTGTCACCTCACTCAGCATGATGGCTTCGAGCAACATCCATTTACCTGCAAAGTTCATAATGCCATCCTTCTTTACAGCTGAATAGTATTCCATTGTGTAGATGTACCACATTTTTATCATCCACTCATCTGTTGAGGGGCATATGGGTTGGTTCCAGCTCTTCGCTATTGTGAAGAGAGCTGCAATAAACATGGATGTGCATATATCTTTGTGGTAGGATGAGGCTTTGGGGTTTATACCCAGGAGTGGTATGATTGGGTCAGGTGGTAAGCTCATTCTGAGTCTTTTAAGGGTTCTCTACTATACTTTCCATAGTGGTTGTACAAGTTTACATTCCCACCAGCAGTGGATGAGTGTTCCCTTTTCCCCACAACCTCTCCAACATCTGTTATCTTTTGTTTTCTTGATCTTAGCTAGCCGTACTGGAGTGAGATGATATCTGAGAGTGGTTTTAATTTGCATTTCCTTAATTAATAATGATGATGAACGCTTTTAAGATGTTTCTCAGCCATCTTTAATTCCTCACTGGTGAAGACTCTGTTCAGCTCTTTACTCCATCTTTTGAGTAGGCCATTTGTATTCTTAATTGTTTTTTGAGTAGTTTATACATTCTTGACGTCAACACTCTTGTCAGATGTGTCACTGGTAAAGATTTCTTCCCACTCTGTGGGTTTTCTCTTCACTTCCTTGATTGTTTCTTTTGCTGTACAGAAGCTTTTGAGTTTTATGAGGTCCCCCTTGTCAACTGTTGACCTTACTTCCCGAGCAGCTGCTGTCTGGTTTAGAAAGTCTCCTCCTAAACCTATGTCATGTAGGTTGCTACCAACTTTTTCTTCTATCACCTTCAGGGTTTCAGGTTTTAGGTTGAGATCTTTGATCCACTTGGAATTGATTTTTGTACAGGTTGAGAGGTAGGGGTTTAATTTTGTTCTTCTACAAATGGTGATCCAGTTTTGCCAACACCATTTGCTGAAGATGCTATCATTCCTCCATTGAGCTTTTTTTGCCCCTTTGTCAAATATGACGTGGCTGAAGTTATATGAGCTCAAGTTTGGATCTTCAATTTTGTTCCATTGGTCAATGGTTCTGGTTTTTTTTTTTTTTTTTTTTTTTTTTTTTTTTTTTTTTTTTTTTTGTTAGTGTTATATGACTATAGCCTGTAATATAGCTTGAAGTCTGGTAATGTAATCCCCCAGTATTAGCACTTTCTCTCAGGTTGCTTTAGCTATTGGGTCTTTTGTTTTTCCATATGAATTTTAAGGATTTTTTTTTTTCTAAGTCTGTGAAAAAGTTCATGGGGATTTTGATTGGGATTGCATTGAATCTGTATATTAATTTGGGTAAAATGGACATTACTATATTAATTTTTCCAGTCCATGAGCGTGGGAGTCTTTTCCATCTTTTGATGTCATTTTCAATCTCCTTCAGGATTTAAAATTTTTGTTGTAGAGGTTTTTGGGTCTTTGGTTAGGTTTATTCCCTAGGTATTTTTTTTAGGGCTATCATGATTGGGAAGAGGTCTTCTTAATATTCCTCTCCAGTTGCTTTTGTTGGTGTAAAGGAAGCTATGATTTTTTCTATGTTTATTTTGTATCCCCACTTTAACTGAAACTTTTGATTGTTTCTAAGAGTTTTTTTCTGGTGGAGTTTTTATAGCATCCCTTAGGTAAATGTATCATCTGCAAAAAGGGGTAGTTTTACTTCCTCTCTTTCCAATTAGTACTCCTTTAATTTCCTTTTCTTGCCTTATTGCCCTAGCAAGCATTCAAGCACTATATGAAGAGGAGTGGTGTGGTGATAGTGGACAGCCTTGTGTTCCTGCCTTTAAGGGGAATGCTTTCCACTCTTTCTCCATTTAGGATGATGTTGGCTGTGGGTTTCTTGTATATGGCTTTGATTACATTGAGGAATGATCCCTCCAGTCCAATTCCCTCTAAGACTTTAAGCATGAAGGGATGCTGGATTTTGTCAAAAGCTTTTTCTGCATCAATTGAGATGATTGTGTGGTTTTTGTCTTTAAGTCCATTTATTTGTGTTATATTTATTGACTTACGTATGTTGAAGCATCCCTGCATCTCCAGTATGAATCCAACCTGGTTATGATGGTTGATCTTTTTGATGTGGCTCCTTATGCAATTTGCAAGTATTTTGTTGAGAATTTTTGCATCTGTGTTCATCAATGATATAGGTCTATATTTTTCTTTCTTGTTTGTGTCTTTGCCTGGTTTTGGTATTATAGTGATGCTGGCTTCGTAGAAGGAATTTGGGATATTTTCTTCTGTCTGTATCCTTCTGAAAAGTTTGAATAGTAATGGTTGTAAGACCTCTTTAAATGTTTTATAGAATTCTGCTGTGAAGCCGTCTGGGCCTGGGCTTTTTTTAGTTGGGAGGCTTTTTATTACATCTTCAATTTCCTCAAGTGTTATGGGTCTGTTTAAGCTGTCAATCTCTTCTTGGTTAAGCTTTGGAGAATTCCAGAATTTCAGATATTCATCCATTTCTCTTAGGTTTTCAAATTTAGTAGAGTATAGGTTTTTGAAGTATTCTCATATGATTGTCTGGATCTTTTCTTTATCTGTTGTGTTTCCCCTTTCATCGCAAATGCTATCGATTTGGAGTGGTTCTTTCTTTCTTTTGGTTAACTGGGCTAGAGGTCTGTCTATTTTGTTTATCTTTTCAAAGAACCAGCTTTTGGATTCACTGATTTTTTTGTATTGTTTTCTTTGTTTCTATTTCATTGATTTCTGCTCTGATTTTTGTTATTTCTTGCTGGCTGTTGGATTTACGATTCATTTGTTGTTGTCTTTCAAGTGTTTTTAGCTGCAGTGTTAGATTGTTTACTTGTTCACTTTCTTTTTTTTAATGTGGTCACTTAGGGTTATAAATTTCCCTCTTAGGACTGACTTTAATGTATCCCACAGGTTTTGTTGTGTTGTATTGTCATTTTCGTTTAGTTCCAGGAATGCTTTTATTTCATTCTTTATTTCTTCTCTGACCCACTCATTGTTCAGTATTGCATTGTTTAGTCTCCATGTGTTCTTATAGTTAGTAGGGCTTACCCTGGTGTTAACATTGAGCTTTATTGCACTGTGGTCTGATAGAATGCATGGGATAATTTCAATCCTTTTGTATTTGTTGAGGTTTCTTTTGTGTCCCAGTATGTGGTCGATTTTGGAGAATGTTCCATGGGGTACTGAGTAGAAAGTATATTCTCTGGTGTTTGATGGAATATTCTGTAGATATCTGTGAGGTCCATTTGGTGTATTTTGTTGTTCAGTTCTGATGTCTTTGCTTATTTTTTGTTCACTTTACCTATCCAGGTGGCTCAGTGGCATATTGAAGTCCCCCACTATTAGTGTACTGGGATTAATCTGTCTCTTAAGGTCCTGAAGGACTGTATTTATAAAGTTCGGTGCACTAGAGTTTGGTGCACAAATATTTAAAATTGTGAGATCTTCTTGGTTAATTGTTCCATTGATAAGGATATAATGGCCCTCTTTGTCTTTTCTGATTAATTTTACTCTGAGGTCTATTTTGTCTGATATTAGAATGGTCACTCTTGCTTGCTTTTTGGTACCATTTGCTTGGAATATTTTTTTTCCATCCTTTCACTCTAAGGTGCTGTCTGTCTTTGAGGGTGAGATGGGTTTCTTGTAGGCAGCATATAGATGGATTGTTTCCTAATCCATTCTCCCAGTCTATGTCTTTTGATTGGGGAGTTTAGACCATTAATATTTAAGGTAATTATTGAAAGAGTGTGTTGTTTCCTTTCAACTTATTTTTTGTTTGCATTCTTGGTCTAGGTATTGATTTACTCTGTTATGCTTTTGGTAATTTTTCTCTTGGGTTGCTTAAGGATAGTTGCTCCTTTCCCCTGTTCTTTGAATTGCTTCGAGTATTTTCAGAAGTGTTGGTTTTTTTGACATGTGTTCTTTCATTTTGTTTATGTCCTGAAAGATTTTTCTTTCTCCTTCAACTATGATTGACATATTTGGTGGATATAATAATCTGGGTTGGCATCTAAAGTCATTTAGTACTGGGAATACTTTGGTACATGTTCTTCTGGCTTTTATGGTTTGCACTGACAAGTCAGGTGTGATTCTGATGGGTTTCCCCTTGTATGTAACTTGTTGTTTTTCTCTTGTGGCTTTCAGTATTTTGTCCTTGTTTTGAGCATCTAGTGTTTTAACTATGATATGACGTGGGGAATTTCTTTTCTGGTCTTGTCTATTTGGTGTTCTATGTGCTTCTTGTATTTCTATGGGTTTGTCTTTTTTCAGTTTGGGGAAGTTTTCTTCTGTTATTCTGTTGAAGATCTGATCAATACCATTCTCTTGGGATTCTTCTCCTTCCTCTATCCCTATGATGCGGAGGTTTGGTCTTTTCACGGTGTCCCACATTTCCTGGGTGTTCCACTCTTGTGTTGTTTTTTTTTTTAATTTTTCATAATCTTTACTTGAGGTTTCTATCTGTGCTGTGTTATCCTGTAGGTCTGATATTCTTCTGCTTCTTCCATTCTGCTTCTAAGGCTTTTTCCCATCCTTTCTTGCTGATTGGATGAATGTTCGATTTCCTTTTTTGTTTCATCCTGAGATTTCAGTATTTCCACTTTCTTTTGGAGCTTTTCATTCTTTTCTTGTAGCTCCTTGCTTTGCTGGTCAGTTTCTTTTTTCCTTACAGCCTGAGATCTTTTCAATGTTTCCACTTCCTTCCAGAGTTTGTCATTCCCTCTTTTTGGAGTTTGTATTTCTCTTCCTCTAGTTCTTCTGAGTTTATCAATCTCTCCTTTTAGTTCTTTCCAGAGTTTATCATTCTTTCCTTCTAGTTCCTTCATGAGTTTTTCATTCTCTCCCTTTAGTTCTCTGATTTGTTCTTTATAGTCTTTGAATATGTCTACAATTGTTCTTTTTCAAAAATTTTTTAAAATTTTTATTATTGTATATGTATGAATGTACTGTCTGCATGTAGGTTTGTGCACCTGTGTCATGCAATGCCGCGGAGGTCAGAAGAGGGTGTCGGATTCCCCTGGAACTGGAGTTAAGACGGTTCTCAGCCGCCATGTGGATGCTGGGGATCGAACCCAGGTTCTCCGTAAGAGCGGTCGATGCTCTTATCCGCTAGGCCATCTCTCCAGCCCTGCAATTGTTTGTCTAAGGTCGGTATCTTGGTTCCCTTCCAGAGATTTCATTGTTGGGATCTTCTACAGGAGTGGTTGGGTTCAATGGGGATTTACATATTGTTGTGTTTTTGGCATGTATATTTTTGTTGTTGCTGTTTTTTCCCCCTTTGTTTATTTGTTTGACTTCTGTTGCTAATCTCAAATGTTGCTATGGGGGATTGGTTGGTAACTCAGTTTGTTTCCTGTTGGTTTCTTCCTCAGTATTGACTATGCAGCCTCCCATCACTGACACTGCTGTATCCTCTCCCAACAGCTTTAAACGGCAGTACCAGCAGTTTACACTTCCCACCTCAGTATTAGTAGCTTGAGTGTGTGTAGGGGACTGAATCCTTTGGCCCTTAGACCAGTCCCCACCTGGGCTGACTTTCTATCCATGCACACAGTTCCTATGATCCTAGCACTGGATGGCGCCTGCCGAGAAGGCGGCCTGCACAACACAGACGCGCCTTTGGGGTGGGGGGGGCACAGGGAGTGTGCTCAGCTGGCTGACTTTCTAGCCACACACGTAGTTCCTCTCTATGGTCCTAGCACTGGATGGTGCCTGCCAAGGTGGGCCGCCAGCCGGCCACCTGCACAACACAGATGAGCCTTGGAGGCAGGGCACAGGGAGTGTGCACCGCTGGCCGACTTTTTTTTTTTTTTGTCTTTTTGAGACAGGGTCTCCCTGTAGCCCCAGCTGTCCTGGAACTCACTCTGTAGACCAGGCTGGCCTTGAACTCACAAAGATCCGCCTTCCTCTGCCTCCCAAGTGCTAGGATTAAAGGCGTGCGCCACCACGCCCGGCCGACTTTTCTATGAATGCATGCGATTCCTCTCCATGGTCCTAGCGTTGGACGGCACCATCTGGGCGCCTGCACAAAACAGACACGTCTGGGCGGCCGGATACAGGGAGTGTGCGCTGTTGGCTTTCTATCCATGCATGCAGTTCCTCTCTATGGTCCTAGCATTGGATGGTGCCGCAGAGGTAGGCGGCCAGCAGGCTGCCTGCACAACACAGATGGGCCTTGGCAGCAGGGTACAGGGAGTGTGGGCCACTGACTTTCTATCCATGCACGCAGTTCCTCTCTATAGTCCTAGCATTGGATGGTGCAGGCCAAGGTGGGCTGCCAGCAGGCCGCCTGCACAACACAGATGGGCCTTGGCGGGACACAGGGAGACAAAAATAGGCTTTATTTTGCACTGGGTGCCTAACTCGTTGATGTCATAATGAGGTAAAAATCAGGACTTAATATATCTCTTAAGAAAGAAGATTAACTCCTGGAACTAGACAAATATAGTTCAGAAAGTGTTAAGAGAGCCAAAACAGATGAACATCCCTTGTCATTCAGAATTTGGTTACTTATAGTTCTCATTTAAGACGTTCCCAGTAGGTTTTAACTTTAAATGAATACAAGCTCCATTACTGTGATGCTTTATAAAAGTTTAGTAACTGTTTCAACAAAGTTCAAATATCAAACTTACCTAAAAACAGGCCATCATTATGTACCATCTAAAATCCTGCCTCTCACAGCAGTGTGAAGTTCAACCAAATAGATGGACTAGTTCCAAAAACTACTTGTACTTACCTTGGGCCTCTAGAAGACCATGTATATTGATTTGCAGGTAATTTCTCTCTCAGTGAGTACTCTGCAACCATCATATCAGGAGAAACATAAGCACCAACACCTGTGGGATGATTTCACCATTAACAAAAGAAATCACCTCATGCATCCTAATTTTCCCAGTGAAATCCATTGCACATATATTTATACTAGCTCACTTGCTTGCAAAATGGAAAAGCAAGAACATTTAATAGAGAAACAAGGGTACATTTACATTGTACTAAGTACATTGATTTGTATATAGAAAAGTGACTTCCAGGATTATGTACATGAAATAATGTACCAAAAAGTAAGCATGTGTTTCTACTAAACCACTTTTCCAGTCTTTAAATTACAAAAAATTCTAGATAACATAGTTCTCCTCTAGACTTTGGTGGAAATACATTTAAGGTCTACATGAAGGTGTGTCCAATCCATAGCCCACAGGCCACATACAGCCTACAAGACTATAAACTTATTTAAAATATTAGGCTGTCTTATTTTTTTCCTTTCTTTGTGGCTCAATGATGTGAACTTCATAGATGACAACATCCTGTCACAATGTCAAAAGTCAACATTCCTGGGCCTCCAGTGTTTATGTATAGGAGACATAGAGTTTACCTGACTAAACTGTGGCTTACTGTTTATTTTCATTTATTTCACTTTTTGGAGACAGGCTCTCATCTCACTACTATCTCAGGCTGACTACAAAGTTGTGATCTTCCTACCTCAGTCTCCTGTTTTATTTGTATTTCAAAAAAATCTATTTCTTTCTTCCTTTTTTTTGGTCTTTTCAAAATAGGGTCTCCCTGTAGCTCCAGCTGTCCTGGAATTCGCTCTGTAGGCCAGGCTGGCCTTGAACTCACAAAGATCCGCCTGCCTCTGCCTCCCAAGTGCAAGGATTAAAGGCGTGCGCCACCACGCCCGGCTTCAAGAAATCTATTTCTAAAATGGCAAACTAACCTATCACACTTGATGTAGTGCCACCTGGACAACCAACTGTAGAAAGGCACGGACCATTATTTCCAGCACTTGAAACATAAATTATATTATTTTTCCATACTGCTTCATTGATTACTTCACAAATTCTCCTGAGGAAAGAAAGAATTCCTTGAATTGACAATTGAATAAATACAACTGTCCCACATTTTACTGATACCCAAACAAATTAAAATGTAATTCGGAATTGTATAAAACAGTAGTTATAAATAAGAGAGTATATACCAGAATCAATGAGTGGAATTTCTCAGATTATAAATGCAAGGTGCCTGTATTCCCAAAATGTAAACAGAGCCAAATCCTCATTTAAATATACATGATTACATAAATGTTGGCAGGTCTTCTCTTGGTAGTTTTGATGCCATTCCAAGTGATATACTCTACTTGAGCAATCATGGAATGGTTAAGCATGGTGTAGTGATTAGCTCTGACATCAAAGACATGATATGGAAGTAAGAAGGAGTCTGAAATGTTGAGATTCACAATTATTGTCTCCTCATTATAGTCCTTTTTCTACCATGACATTCAACTCATGCACTTAAGCATTTGATACTGTTTACTAGCTTAAGTTCTATGACATAACAGAATACCTACCCAGAATTTGGCCAGTGAGCTGCTTCTCCATAGCTGTAGTTAACAAGATCACACTTATGATTTATAACTTCTATCATCTATGAAAAAGATTAAGAATCTGATTTAGGCAGCAATTTGTAGAATCAGATTAGCTAGTAAATAAGGTTTATAATCCTAGGTGTATAGACTAATCAAATTCGAATTATGTTACTTCTAGTCATGTGATTATTAAAAGCAGAAGGGTAGATGAAGAAACAACACAGTAAACGGTCAATTAAAATTAAAGTATTTCTATAATAAAGAGAAGAGTAGAATGGGGACAGAGGAAATACAATGGCTCTTACTTTACAATTACTTCAGTTTGACAAAATGAAGTAAAGATGTTAAATTTAGTTGAGGTTTTAAGTTTCTTTTAGGTTGATGCTCCCTCCACCCCACAGATTTTAAGCATCTTGAATTGCTTACTAAAAGATTCACTGCAAGGCAGGTGTGGTGATACATGCCTTTAATCCCAGCACTCGGGTGGCAGAGGCAGATAGATCTCTGTGAGTTCAAGGCCAGCCTGGTCTACAGAGTTCACTGACAGCTGGGGCTACAGGGAGACCCTGTCACAAAAAGACCAAAAATAACCAAAAAATAAAATGATTTACTGCAAACAATAAATACCAACCTACCCTGCCCCGGCTACACAGATGGCTAAGCAGTTAAGAGAGAGACTGGGTGTTCTTGCAGAAGACCTGGGTTTGAATCCCAGCACCCACATGGTGGATAACAACTGGCTGTAACTCCAGTTCCAGTTCTGAGGGATCCGACACCCTCTTCTGTCCTTTGCAGGCACTGCATGACACAAGTGCACTTATATATACATACAGGCATAACACTCATACACGCATAAAATAAAAAAATAAATTTTCCACAAAGATTTGAAGTCAAGAAACTTTTCCCTGGTAATTTTAAATTTATAAGTGACTTTTTAGAAGAATTAATCATCGTTGATTAGCTTTCTGAAACCAGGCTCTAACAAATATTGTTTAATGAATTCTTGATAAGCCAGGAGTACTTTATATGCTTTATATAAATGATTCTAAATTACCAATATACATGAGTAATTCACAAACACTCACAGCTCTGATGAGGCCTGTTCCTGTTTCCATGGTGCTTAGCCTTGTATCACCAATCTTAATGGACAGAATCTGAGCACCAAGAGCCACTCCATTGCGTTCAGGCTCTTCTGGAAAATGCCCAGCAGCTATACTTGCTACATGGGTTCCATGAGCTCCTATAGAAGAAAGGGTGTGTGCAAGACAATGGAAAAAAGTCATATATGAAAAATGTAATGAAAAAAAGAAAAATGTAACGATTTCAACCTATATATTATGATTAAAATAGTAAAAACATATTCTGATTATATATCTGATATCTAGTCCCACAACTCACACAACATAAACTTCAATTATATATATTCTCCACCTACCCTGGATTCTATTCCAGTAAAAAGCAAAAAATGTAAGCCACAGAGAAAGCCAGTATTTATAATACAAACAATTGACAAATAGCTTATATTCAGAAAACATAATATTTCAATCTAACAAGAGTTAAGAGAGGGGAGAGGAGACATCATGATCACTAAACAAAATGGGTAAACCATAAGAAAAAACATTTCACAGGTACCGAGGAATATGCCATTACTAAAATAAAATAAAAAAACCAAAATACTCAAAAATTTTTTAGTTTTTATTTATACAAAACCAAAAAACAACCCACCAACTAACTAACCAACCCACCAACCAACCAACCTATGAACCAATCAACCAACCCAAATCTCTAAAATGTTCTTCTGGCATTTCAGATTTTGCTTCACTTAATATTTGACTAAATTTCATTTTGAACACAAACTTCTTTCAAAATACAATCCAGAACAGTTTTATCAATAATACCTATAAAAACAATATAAGCACAGTGATAAATAAGTAACACTGGTCTCATATGAAGAGTAGAGGGGCACCTGATGCTCTGCCTCTAGCCAACTGCTGCCATGCAAGAAAGCATGCTCCCAATGTTCCCTTCTTTATTTTTAATAAAAAGTAGGAAAGTAAGTTTGGTATAATTTTCCTCCCAAAATACACCCTGTCACTATCACACAAGTCAGAATGGGCATAAGGAAAGATGGACTGGCCACATCCCATGGGGAATACCTGGAGCTCTTAACACAATCTCTGCTGAAAGCCCAGGAGGAAAGCAGCTTGAGGTTTTCAAAAAGTTCAATGTGTATTTACCACATACAACCAATTCTATTAGATATTGGCCCCAAACTAAAAAACAAACAAACCTTATTTTCACATGGAGGGTTATATACAAATGTTAAAACAATGCCCAAGAGGTGAATGGAAATAGTCTACATTTTCATATCTGGAATCTAGGAAATCGAACTTTGTATTTTTGCGGTTCTTAGCCTCAGCCTTTAACAGTTGCGCTATCCCCACAGCCCCATATCTGGAATCTAAATACACACACACACAGACACACACACACACACAGACACACACACACACACATGCACACAAAACCACAAAGAAAAAAATAATGCAGAAGGGACTATTTGTTGAGGAGGCAGGGCACCAGGGAAATGGGGTTCAAGAGGGGGTAATGGGGACCCCATTGGGGGTGAAGATGATAAACATGTATGAACAAGTCATAATAAAATCTATTATTTTGTATGTTAGCTTAAACCAATAGTAGTGTATGCATTATGGTGAAATATTATTCAGCAATGAGGAGCACACAATTTAAGATCACAACATGGATGAAAGGAGACAGTCAAGAAAGCCTAATAATTCATTCCACTTATATTACATTCAAGAAGACGCAAACTCATCCAAAGTGAGAGAAAACAGAGAACAGGCAGAGAGATTAGGCCACAAAGGAAGACAGCAAACATTTGGAGAAAACAGATATGTAAATAAACCAAAGAACAGTCTCTCAGGTGCACACATAACTTTCCTAACTATACTATGTACAGTTTACTGTACTTCACGTATACCTCAATAAACCTGAGGACGGGATGAAAAAGCTAAAACTACGCTATTCTACCCCACCCTCCTACCCCAAAGTTACCACCATTGAAGCGAGTGAGATATTTCCATTTTCTTTTATAGTCTCATTGTAGAAACATGTGCATATGCATAATACAATTTAGCATCCTTTCATATTTTATACAAATGTGTTATATAAGATGTATTTTCACTAAAATGTATTTGACATTTACATATAGATTTATTATTTTTGATTATATAGTATGTCACATAGCACAAATATTTAAAATCTTTTTTTGTTTAGTAGGTAGTTAGCATCCAACAGTTTTGAAATTATAAAGAATACTTTAGTGAAGATCTTTTAACCTAATTCTTGTACTTATGAATTTCTGAAGGGTTAATATTTAGAAGTAAAATCACTGTTTATATTTTGTTAGTGGATTTTCTGATGTTAATATTTTGCTGGTATTGATGGACTACAGTTATGACTTTCAAAAATAACTGGTCCGTCAGTTGATATATCCAGATTGAATTCACTAGAGTGCCATTTTGGGCTATAAAAATTTATCATCCAGTCACTTCCTGCCTCTCTCATTAATAAATCTGAAATAGAATACCTCCACTAGTCACAATGGAGAGCAGGTTTCCATCATCATAAATATTAACAGAGTAATTCAACATCTCAGCTGTGCCAAAAGAGCCATATTCTTGGGCCTCTTTGTAGTTCCTCAGAACAGTAGATTTACTCAAGTCTCCATTTTCATTTGAATCAACACAAGCTCTGTTCAGAAGGAAAAACAATTATTAGAGCTCAGCAACTAAAAAAAAAATTTCTAGAGGTAACATCATACAGTTTCTCAGTTTATCTCCTCATGGCCCTACTTTCTTCAACATCCAAATCCAGGCACTAGGCTCCTTTGTTTCAGACAAAGCAGTAAGACTTAGGTCAGGGGTTCTCATCAGCCAGTGCATGTACCAGGACACTGTTGATCACAGCCAGCTTAGAAAAATCATCTGGCTACCTGAGAAATTAAAACTGAAGCTTGAGCTGGAGTGTTAGAATAGTTTAGGATGATTTAGACACAAAGGCTAGATCTTACTTCCTGCTGGTGCTTTTAGTGTTGGCTTTGTGAATCCAACAAGTCTCTGCAGGCTTCTTGAAACCAGATGACTATAGTGATCTTTCATAACTGCTATCAGTTACAAAAGACTGATAACAGCTTTAAGCATACATTTTTTTAACAAATCATTTTCCATCTAAGTTTATGATTATCTTCCTGCCTGCTATTTATTCATTTTGCTACTTTTTAGTTTAAAAAAGATACATATTTTAAGCACTTTAGAAAATAGTCTGATTAAGTAAATCTATAAACTCACAAATGAAATGTACATCAAATTCAAATCTTCCAGCCTTAGTCTCCCAAGTGCTGGCATTAGAGACATATGCAATCCCCCTCTCCTGACATTTGTAGGAAACCACCTGCTGTCTCACTGTCCAGGTTCTGCTAATAATTTTGTATTTAAGTTCTTGTGTAGTATATGTATATATGTAGTTTTTGTTTGTTTTGGGGTGTGTGTTTGTGTGTGTGTGTATGTGCATGTCTCTGTGTCTGTGTATGTGCATGTGTGTCACAGCATACACATGAAGGTCAGAGGACAACTTATGACAGCTGGTTCTCTCCTCCCAGAAGGAGATTCCAGGGATCAAATTCAGGTTCTCAGGTTTGCTGGCAAGCACCTTTACCCACTGAGCATCTCATAGGCCTAAGTACATGGAGTTTTGCATCTAGAGTCTTCTTTACATTTAACCTTGCCTTCTCCTTTTCATGAAATTCACCTAGGGCTTACCAATTTGGTTTGCTGTCATGTTACAAGTGGTAGATTTGACAGCTTTTTATTATAAACACTATGAACAGGGACTGGAGAGATGGCTCAGTGGTTTAGGGCACTGGCTGATCTTGCAGAGGACTGCGTTCAGTTCCCAGCAGCACATGGCGGCCAAGAAGCATCTGTAACTCCACTTCCAGGGTATTCAACACCCTCTTCTGGCCCCCATGGGTATTAGATTAATGGAGGAAAAACTTACACATATAAAAAGTAAAAATTTTAAAAACTACCATGATCAAAACTTTTAGAAAAAAATATTTTAATCTGTTTACATGACTGAACACTTAACAAATCAAAACAGCATACTTGGCTATGCACACAAAAACTATTGACTATTTGCACTCAAACCGTGGCGCACATACATTTTATTAACACCTTCAATTCAAAACCGAGTATAAATTTCTTATGCAATGAACAGTTTATGTATTCATGATAAGACATGAGCTAGTACCAGCAAAAGCAGAAGGAAAGGCCTTCTTGAAGAAGGGTACCCCATAAGGGTGAACAATAATTCTGAGAACAGTAATTAGTGATGTCATGTTTGGTATGTGCTGCACCTTGTGATGCAATTCTTTGAATATACCCAGGAACTCAAATAACAATGATTCTTGATTTTAAGTTTCTAGAAAAAAATCCTGCTTTGCTTCCTAAAACATACATATGACTGAGTATCTGTATTCAGAACAGATTTCTAGTTTTATACAGGTATTCATGGCATACTATGTAACTCCAAGAAAAATCTGTAGTGTACAAGGCACTAAGAAAGGAGCAGCTAATTCACTGTATGCAACATTAGAAAAGATATATCAGTTATAAAAGCTAAAACTAGAAGAACAGCATTTACTGAGTGTTTACTAATTTTGGAAGCATCACAAAATGCTGTTAAAGTATTAGTATTATCACAAATAACAGACTAGGAAACAGGCTTAGAGAAGTTTCAATACTGTCTTTAAAGTTGTGGGGCTAGGATCTCAATATATAAGACTGGAGTTTTTCTTTATGTTCTTTTGGTGTTTTGAGATAGTCATGCTACATAGCCCCCACTTGCCTGGTACTTGGTATGTAGCCCAAGCTGGCCCTGAACTTATGGTAATTCTCCCACTTCAGCCTACCAAATAATGGGATTGCAGTATGTACCATTATTGCTAGCCCAGGACTGAACTTTGAAATACTGTGTTCAACTGGCAAGGTCAACTAAGATACTGTATTTAAAACATCAGTGCCCAAATTTCCTCCTTTGTACTAATGTGGTTCTGATAAATTCTCCGCAATATTGACCTGCAGTTATTTTCCAAATTGTCCAGCTTTAATGACAAGCACTTCCACATACCCGAGAGATCAAATCTGCCAATGTGTGATTAATAAGTTAAAAAACAAAAACAAAAACAAATAAAGGCCATGTTTAGTGTGACAAACACCAAGTTCAAAAGGCTTGTCCACAATTATCAAAACCTGATTTGGATCTCAGACAGTTTTGCTGAGTGATATTGTTACATAACCCAGAACTTTGTACAGCTCTGAGAGCTTAAAGTTCTTCAAGGTAGACAAAAACATTTATAATGAAGATGTACAAAATCCTTGAGATTACCTCCAGGTCTCACCGTCATGCCACACCAAGCAGTCGTACACAGGGCCTGGGTCACTATACTTTTTTTCAAAAGAATTGAGCAATTCCACTTAACTTTGAAGTTCCTCCTTGATTAGTTTATTGGCCTAATTATTCAGAAAATAAATTAAAATCAGTACAGTTTGTGGTCCTGAAAGTTGTATTAACATATGACTAAAGATAATCTTGACCAATAGTTAAAGCACTTTACCTTTGAAAAATGTTAGGAAAAAAATTTTTTTTTGCAGTGTTGAGGATTGAATCTAGGATTTCATGTACGCTGGGCAAGTACCCTAACACTGAGCTATATTCCCAGTCCACAATTTGATTAAGAAAAGGTATATATTCATAATTAGAGAACAAGTCCAAGGACAAACACCTAGTTGTGGTGACCGTCCCTGCAGGCAGAACTATGAAAACTTTTCACATACTACTTATCAACATGCTTGGGTTATCCCAGGTGGCTACAATTAGTACATGATATTTTCAAAATAAACAAAAAATGTTATCTTCATTTGTAAATTGATTTTAAAATGGGTACTCATATACCTCTTATGGTAATATAAATTGATACACTTTATGATCTACAAAAGCTGTATGCAAACATCTAAAATAACATTCTTAATATAGTAAAAAAAAAAGCAAGTAGCAATTTTCAAATGGATAAATTGTAAACTGTAGCCACCTATAAAACAAACTATAATAGAGGAAAGAAATGAACTGTAACACCCAAGAGATGGATGGACTTTCTAATATTCTAACCAAAAGAAGCTCCGTATGGTTCTATTTTACCAATCATTCTATAGTGTTAAAGGACAGGATGGATGATGGCTGTCTTGGGGGGGGGGAGGAAGGGAGTAGAGGCTATGAAGAGGCACAGAGGAATTTTTATATGCAGCTAGTTAGAAATAATTCATGGCTATGTTTAAAACATTCATAAATAGATATGCAAACTGACATAGCACAAGTAATAAAGTCTGAACTGGTAACTTTAACTCACTGTCTTAGTCAGATTTCTGTTTGCTGTGATAAAACATCATGACCAAAAACAACTTGGGGAGAAAAGGATTTATTTCAGCTTACAACTCCCAGGTCACAATCCATCACTGAGGGAAGCCAGGACAGGAACTCAAGGCAGGAACCAGGAGGCAGGAGCTGAAGCACAGACCATGGAGGAACGCTGCTTACTGGCTTGCTCCTCTGGCCCAAGCTTGGCCTGCTTTTTTATACAACCCAGAACCACCAACCCAGGAACAGCACACCACCCACAGTGGTCTGGGCCCTCCCACATCACTTACAATGGAAAAAATGTCTCACTGACATGCCTCCATGCCAACCCAATAAAGAAAATTCCCCAACTGAGGTTCCCTCTTCCCAGGTGTGACAAATTGACAACCGAAGCTATCGAACAACACCCACTGAGAATATTGTGAAAAGACTAAAACCTGTTAAAAAGCAGTCTACTAAGTCTCTTAGAACACTAATATAATTCTGTACAATGAGTAAATAAAAGTGATTAGTACCAACCTGGGAAGAGCCATTGTTGGCAACATCAAACTCTTTCTGTTTTCTGCAGGCTTCTACAAGGGCCACTCTGTGAATGGGATCCCAGATTTTTTCCTTCCGTTCTTTCTGCAAAGACAAGAATTTACCTCACAATTGGCCAAATAGGCAAACTTGAATGGTTACTTATATATGATCTTATCAGCAGTTGTGATGCTACAGAGTTCTCAAAGGCTCACAAAAACCATTTCTAGTGAAGCTAATGGATTAATTCCTAAAGTTAGTAAGAGGAGGAAATTTATCAACATACCAACATTTTTTTTTTTAGTTTCCAGTTTATATTCATCCTTCTCCAAAATATAGTGCACCATGTCATCAGGAAACTGACTGAATTCCTAGTCATTTAAAGGAAGACAGTAGTGGGCCATGGAAACAAGTTGAGGACTACAGTTAAGAAAGATGACTTCATGAACTTTGCAGTTGTAAATGGATGGAACTAGAAGACATTATGCTAAGTGAAGTAACACAGTCCTAGGAAAACAAACGACATATGGTGTCCCTCATTTGTGGATGCTAGCACCAAATCCCTAGTTGCAAAGCAAACCAAGCAACATCTATGTTATATGTCTTTTTTATATGAAAGCAGCAGTATGGTTAAAAGGTGAATCCGAAGACTGAGAAAGAGATGAAAAGAAAGTTGGCAGAATGCATGAGCACTGGCGGGGTGGGAGAATGGGCGGGAACATGGGTCTAGATTTGTTAAGAAAACAAAAATAAATTTATGTGAATAAATAAATAAATAAATAAATAAATAAATAAATGATAAACCTAAAAAAAAAAAAAAAGGTGAATCCCTTAATGGGCTTGAGAATTAACCTACCGCTTATGTTCGGATTTTGTAATATTGGTATATGGACGGAGGACATATATGCATAATTTGAAGTAATATAAAATTAAAGGGGAAAATGTGAAAAAAAAAAGACTGAAAGAAAGATACAAGACATATATGGCAGAATGCAGGTTCAGGGGTGGGGTGGGGGCCATGGAAAGGGGAATGTGTCTAAATTAAACTGAGAAATGTACAAAATGTGCAAAATATCAATAAAAAATTACTATAACAACAACGAACAACAACAACAACAAAGAATGCAGCCTGTAGCCGGGTGTGGTGGTGCATGCCCTTAGTCCTAGCACTAGGGAGGCAGAGGCAGGTGGATTTCTGTGAGTTCAAGGCCAGCCTGGTCTACAGAGCGAGTTCTAAGACAGCTGGGGCTACAGGGACACCCTGTCTCCAAAAACAAACAAACAAACAAACAACAACAACAAAAAACCATAGCTGCATTCAGAAGGGAAAATGGTTTTAATCCTTCTTGTCTAGGTGCTTCAACCTTTTTCACTGGATGTCCATGATTTTGGAATTGGTCTTAATCTTTATTTCCAGTGTCTTCACCACAAAGTATCTCCTAACAAGTCTACCAGTTAAAGGAATCCTTTCAGTAAACTGACCACCTAGACTATCTAGGTTTACTTCAACTACATAACCTATATTTACATGTTAATTTGTTCCTTATCAAAACAACTAATTGAATTTGGGAATGGAGAGATGACTCAGTGATTAAGAGCATTGGCTGCTTTTGCAGAGGACCCAGGTCTGGTTTCCAGTGCCTACACGGTACTTAACAACTGTTTTCCAAGGGATATGATGGCCTCTTCTGGCCTCCGCAGTCACTGCATGACACGGGTGGACTTATATATGTGCATGTAGGCAGGACACAAATTTTTTAGAGCTTGAAGGGAAAAAAAAAGCTTAAAAAAATGGAATAGATACACCGAACAAAACTGTGATTGACAGTGGTGTGTCTGCATTCAAAGTTATGTGGACTAAAGTAAATGGGTTCGTCATTCCCAAAGGATGCAGATGACATTATTAGGGGACAGCATCCACAAATCTTATTAGCATTATTTTTAAGAACTGCATTTTGTTTACCAGCTAAACCCAAGACTTACATCAGAGACTAGTGTCACAGCAATGTTCTGAAATGGCACTGTGCAATATATTAGCCCCTAAATGGATAGAGCAGATATTGAACACAGTAATCATTTGAATCATCACACAAAGTTCTACTGAATAGTAGCTCTTTAAAGCAGGCTCCTAACCATACTTATAGCTCTTCTTTTATTATCTGTTCATTTGTTTGTTTACTTACTTATTTACTTACTTGTGTGTATGTGCACTCCTGAAATGAGTTTCTGTGCATGTGAGTATCTATGGAAGCCAGAAGAAGGAGTCTAATACCTCAGAATTAGAGTTATGAGCAGTTGTGAGTCACCTGATGTGGGTGCTAGGAAATGAGCCTCAGTCCTCCACGAGAACAGTAAACATTCTTAATCACTTAGCCACCTCTCCAGCCCAGACTTGTGTTTCTTATACCTGTACTTCAACAACTTTAAATCTGATTAACATTGAGTGACAGCAAATGATAACTAGGACCAAGAAAGCTTAGACAAACAGAAAAAAAAGGGGGGGGGATTTCCTTAGAAACTGTAAGAATAGGGCTGGAGAGATGGCCTAGTTTTAGGAGCGCTGACCGCTCTTTCAGGGGATCCGGGTTCGATCCCCAGCACCCACATGGCGGCTGAGAACCATCTTTAACTCCAGTTCCAGGGGAATCTGATGCCCTCTTCTGACCTCCGCAGCACTGCACGACACGGATGCAGAGACCTACATGCAGACAGTGCATTCATACACATAAAAAAATAAATAAAATTAAAAAAAAATGTAAAAATAGAAATAAAGCAGTCTGGACTTTAAAACAATCCTCCAAAAACCTAATAAAAATCAGTTTCTGATATGTACCAGAAAAACAAACACATAAGAACTTTAGTATAACTTTTGACCTTTAGTATAGTTTAGTATAGTTTTAATGTTTCTTAAACTAGTTCATGCATTCAAGACTAAGAACAATTAGTAAGTATGTAACATTCCACCGAATTGAGTCTTTGAAAGTCCAGGTCCCAACAAATTAAGACCTGAGGTTTTATAAAAAACAAAAACAGGGGCTGGAGAGATGGCCTAGCGGTTAAGAGCGCCGACTGCTCTTACAGAGGACCGGGGTTCGATCCCCAGAACCCACATGGCAGCGGGAACCGTCTGAAACTCCAATTCCAGGGGAATCCGACACCCTCTTCTGACCTCCACGGCATTGCATGACACGGGTGCACACACCTGCATGCAGACAGTACATTCATACACATACCGAAATTAAAAAAAAAAAAAAAAAAGTTTACAGGAGTTCTTATTTCTGGGGCATCACAATGTCTCAACCAAAAGAAAGTCATGAGATGAATCACGAACCTTGAGCAGTCTCAAAAGGGAGTTAACCAAGAAAATTGCAGCTTTATCTTGGTAGCTATGTTTCCAAAAGGGCCCTTTGTGGTTAAATGTCCTTGAGGCTGAAGATAGGTTGTTCCCACTGTATCAGAAGCTAAGGTGCAAGGGCATTTTCCCACACATGCACTAATGAAGGGTCTGAATCCTCAGAAATCCTTGGCTGCATTGTAGTTTTAATTTAGAAGGGAAATAGGGTCACCTTAGTCTATAAATATGCCACCCACCTTACAGATATTTATAAGAACTTCTTTATGAGCTATAACTCTGCTGGAAATCAAACCTAGGTCCTCTGCAAGAGCTGCCAGTACTCTTAACCACTGAGCACTTTCTCCAGCTCTCTACCTATTTAAATACTAAGAGATAGTTGGAAAGAGTATTACAGATTTTGTATGTTCTTAACATGATTTTATAGTACTTTTTCCATAAGGATTCCAAGAACCCATTTAGTATCTGCACAGTATTGTTGTGACACCATAATGGAGAGTGAAGCACTTTACTCAGTAGGAAATCGGAATGTAGAGAAAGCTCTGTAAATGTTTCCCCTCCCTGCTATTTGGTGGTCATGAGCATGGTAAAGGGAGAGATTAGTTGTTATCAATGTTTGAAAACTGCTAATAAGATTTTATTAAGATATAATAAGATTTTAGTGGTTTAGTAAAGCAGTGTATTTTTGAAGTATTTTTACAAACTATGAAGCATTGTGTACATGAAAGGATTTCTGATCGAACTATCTCATGTATGAGGAAAAAGAAGCCATGGTGGTATTGAGTAATCACTTACATTATTAAAAGTATTTCTTTATGTATTAGTCTGCTTACTGAGTGAGACCCAGTAGAGGAGATGTGAAATCATTTTTCCTCTCTGAGGTATATCATTGGCATTGAGAAGTAAGTGAACAATTTGTTTTTCCTACAGATTCCTGCGAGCTGGACAAATCCTTCAGGAAAATATCATATTGGCATAAAAAATGGCTATGACTTTTATCCAAAGGCTCTCAAGGAAAGAATACAGGTAATGAGGAACCCCCGTATCAGTTACTTGTGAATTTACATGCTTCGATTGGATTTCTACGCTGGGAAAAATAGTTTTCTTTGTTTTTTTGTTTTTATAAACCTCAGTCTTAATTTGTTGGGACCTGGACTTTCAAAGACTCAATTCGGTGGAATGTTACATACTTAAAATAATTGTTCTTAGTCTTGAATGCATGAACTAGTTTAAGAAACATTAAAACTATACTAAACTATCTAAAGGTCAAAAGTTATACTAAAGTTCTTATGTGTTTGTTTTTCTGGTACATATCAGAAACTGATTTTTATTAGGTTTTTGGAGGACTGTTTTAAAGTCCAGACGCTTTTTTCTATTTTACAGTTTTCTTTTTTTTTAATTTTTTTTTTTTTTAATGTGTGAATGCACTGTCTGCATGTAGGTCTCTGCACCGTGTCATGCAGTGCTGCGGAGGTCAGAAGAGGGCATCAGATTCCCCTGGAACTGGAGTTAAAGATGTTCTCAGCCACCATGTGGGTGCTGGGATCGAACTTGGTCCCTGCAAGAGCGGTCAGGCCTCCTACCCTAATCCATCTCTCCAGCCCTATTCTTACTTTTCTAGAAAATTCGCGCCCCCCCCCCGTTTTTTTTCTGTTTGTCTAAACTTTTTGCTTCTAGTTATCATTCGCTGTCACTCAATGTTAATCAGATTTAAAGTTGTTGAAGTACAGGTATAAGAAACAAAGTCTGTAGCCTAGGGTAAGAGCGCAGCTCTTGCGAGGACGGATGATCCCCAGCCCCACATGCGGCTAAGAACCGTCTACAACGAGAACTCGTTCAGGAATCGAGACCCCTTCTGCCCGCGCACTCCGACACGGTCACAGAGCATGCAAAGTATCATACATACAATAATAAAAAAAAAGAAAAGCCATCTGGGTGGAGAGTGGCTAGTTTAAGAATGTTGACTTCTGAGACTGGAGCTATTTCCTACACCCACATCAGGTGACCAAACTGCTCATACTCTATCTGAGGTATAGCTCTCTTCTGGCTTCCATGATACATGCACAGAACTCATTTCAGGGAGTGCACAGTACACACAAGTGAAGTAAATAAAAGTAAACAAACAAATGAACAGAATAATAAAAGAGCTATAAGTATGGTTAGGAGCCTGCTTTAAAGAGCTACTATTCAGTAGAACTTTGTGTGATGATTCAAATGATTACTGTGTTCAATATCTGCTCTATCCATTTAGGGGCTAATATATTGCACAGTGCCATTTCAGAACANACTTTTTTTTTTGGTGGTGTTTTTGAGACAGGGTCTCCTTGTAGCCCCAGCTGGCCTGGAACTCATTTCATAGACCAGGCTGGCCTTGAACTCACAGAGTGCTAGGATTAAAGGCGTGCACCACCACGCGCAGCCTCCTGTGATTTATTTTTTTTTTAAGTTGAGAGTCATCATGAAAGCTGGAATAAAGGATGTATAATAGACTGGCAGGCTATCCCAAGAGAAACCTGCCTTTGACTGTAGGGCTCCATTTCCTCAGCCCTACCATTCATGTCTATCTTCCATTTAACAGTGATCATACCTCTACCTTATGATTTTATGAATAAAATGCAATGAGCATCAACCAATTTGAAATATCAAAATCTATTCCTATGCATGCTATTTATAAAAAACAGCTTTTAACTATGTACAAAATACAAGGACTGAATCATGAACAACTCGGATCTGACTGGCTCAACAATCCTCACTTGTGCTATCTCTTTCCTCAACTCATCCTCATTCCTTATCCAATTGCTTCTGAAGCAGAAACCTATGGGGTAAAAAGTTCTCACAACTAAATATATGAAAATGATCATTAAAGGCCTATGTAGTAAATGGATGTCTTGAGAAAGTACAATTTCAAGTATGTTGGCATATTAACTGATACTTTTAACTCATAACTTATCAGTCTTTTGTCTGAGAACATGTTCTTCCTGCAAGTCTTTGACATAATAAAAGCAATGGTAATGTGTTGCAATAAAATGCCACTATTAGGCAGCACAAATATTCCAGGATACACACAGCTTTGTACACCTCGCCTAGAGACTTTGAGCAGAAAACTGTTCAAAAGGTCCTGAAATGAAAATAAATGGAATAACCAATAAAGAAAATATCAAAAGCTTTTAGAATTTAAGCTATATGTAAAACACAACAAAAATAATATAGTTGACAATTTATATTTAATTATAAATGAGACAAAAAAATCTGTAGGTTCTCTGGAATCACATACATCTCAAATCATCACTACATATTTTCCTTAGAAGCAGACTAGCTACAAAAATTATACAGAAAATTTAGAGAAGAAAATTTTATCATAGTTATGCTATCTAACCTTGGCCTAAGTTCTAGAATAAGCAAACACAAGTGTTATTTTTACATATTTGAATAGTTTACATTTTTGAGGTTATGTGTGAAGTTTTTAAAAAGCCAAGCTTTTCAGAAAGACTGAGATAAAAATGAAAAACATATTTGGCACAATGTATAAGGTCTGGTGGGGTGGGGGGGTAGAGAAAGGGACATGGGTCTAGATTTGATTTGTAATATAATCTTGTATAAAAAATAATAAATAAGTAAATAAATAAATAAATAAATATAAAAATAAAAAAGCCAAGCTTTACATTTCCATGTTTTTAAGTTGAACTTTTAAAAACGGTTCTAACTATGTATAGTAACCACAATCACAATGATTTTCTTGTGTATACAGGTGTGGTGTGTGGACCTGTGAGTGGGTGTGTGCACATTCGCATGCTGCCCACATACATACAAGGGCCAAAGGCTGATGTAGAGTGTCTTCTTCCTCTATCACTCTCTACCTTCTTTACCTTATTTTTTGAGACAGGGTCTCTCACTGAACTCATCAATTTGATTAAGACAGCTAGTCAATGAGCTCCAGAGATCCTTCTCTCTCCACTCGGGTTTTGATTTTACAGTGATGCTGGGAATTCTCACACGTCTCCATGCTAACACATGTTCACAAGGTAGGTGCTTTATCAACTGAGTCATCTTTCCAGCCTCCACTTCTCTCTCTTCCCTCTCCTTTTTTCCCTCTCCTCCCCCATCTCTCTAGGGTCTTGCTATATACAAAAACTCGGGAAGGCCTCAAACTCACAATTCTGGGTTTTGAGTGCATTATCTCTTTAATACTAATTACAACTCACTTCTGACTCTCTTAAAGAGAGGTTATTTGCCACATTCCTCCCAGCCCTTTGAGTGTTGGCCCAGCACTGTAATTAAATTAAACCCTCCTTTAAAATGCAAAAGAGAGAGAGAGAGAGAGAGAGAGAGAGAGAGGAGAGAGAGGTTATCTAACAAACAAGACATAGATTCTCCCTAATAAGCCAAGTGTGCTATGAGTTATTTCAGTCTAGTCAGCCTGAGAGTACATACCCATCCACTCACACACCATTTCCTTTGATTGTCACTTCATGTACATACTGTACTACATCCAGGCAGGCTATTCTGCATGTATGGATTTACGTTTTAAAATATTTTTCAATATTTGAAGCTCAATACTGATGATTTAAAAGCTTTTTTTTAAAAAAAAATTTTTTAAGGGATTCTACAATACAATGACACAGTTGTTTGCAGATAGCATTGATGTCACTCATTATGTCATACAATCAGGTAATTGGTGCATTTTGCAAGTATCTATGTCCAAATTTTGAACAACCCAAGGTTCCCATAGACCAGTTGGAGAAGCTTATATGCACAGACTTGTTGATCAATCAGGAGTCCAGACTATATTCCTGTAGTCTCATGATTCA
>VZQC01003371.1:1109813-1125597 GCA_009823505.1 Rhizomys pruinosus
TATCCTTTCTGGGATACAAATGGAAAACTCTGTGTTCCAATCCTATTGATAAATTTTCAATTTTTCTGATCTTGAAACTAACAATGGGAGGAGAATTTTATGTTCCCACAGGTAAAAATCACCAATCTAAATGCCTGAAAACATACAACTTATGGCTGTGCAGGATGAACTGGACTAGGGAATGCCAGCAGAGAGGTTGACCCATCTGAACATTAAGGAATGAGGAACCTCAGACTGCCTGAGTCACGGACACTGAGCATCTCTCTGATTTTAAAGCTTTTTAACTTAAATGCGGTAAAATGAAAACTGCATGGTGTTCCCTTCCAAAATGCTAGTAAAAATACAAAAAAGCGGAGGAACCATTGATGAACCACAGGACAAAATAGAACTAGGAAATGAGACTTACAAGCATGTCCAACCTTTTGACAACACATCTACATTGACAGAGTTCACACTCAAGAACCCTGCAACTGGGTAGAAATACGCATACATATGCGGGCTGAAGGAGGGAGAGCATGAGGGAGGGAAGGACAGAGAGCTCTCCTGTTTATTGGGGCCATCTTGAACCAAATGCCTGACTGTGGGGCTCAGGTAGGACACACCCACTAGAAAGTTACCATTTTTTGAGGATTGTGAAGTAAAAAGAAGGAAAATAAAAATTATTGGGAAGTTCACAGAATGTTATACACAGTGTTGGCACACAGGAAAAAAAAAATAGGACTCTTTTATTTCGAATAAGCATAAAACCAATTCCAGTCAAATTCCAGAATATGAAGAGAAAAGCAACAACTTTCTAGACATATAGAATAGCTTGATTACCACTGAAGCAGGAATTTAACATTAAAAAACCCTAATCAAGGGCTGGAGAGATGGCTCAGTGGTTAAGAACATTTCTTGCTCTTACAAAGAACCTGGGTTCGATTCCCAGCACCTACATGGCAGCTGACAACAGTCTATAACTTCAGTTCCAGGGGGACATAATCTCTTTTGACCTCCTCGGGCATTGCATGACAAGGGTGCACTTACATACATGCAGTCAAAAACTACACCCATCATATAAAAATAAAAAACTCAAGAGTCGAAATTCAGGGCTGGAGAGATGGCTTAGCAGTTAAGTATAGTTGTTGTTTTTCCAGAGGACTGGGGTTCGATTCCCAGTACCCACATGACAGCTAACAACTAACTGTAACTCCAGTTCCAAGGGATCCAACACCCTCTTCTGGCCTCTGTGTGGGCAATGCACATAAGTGGTACACTTACACACACACACACACACACACACACACACACACACATGTTGTATGTGTGTATATGAGGAAAACACTCATAAAAAATAAAAATTATGGGCTGGAGAGATGGCCTAGCGGTTAGGAGCGCTGACGCTCTTGCAGAGGACCTGGGTTTGATCCCCAGCACCCACATGGCGGCCGAGAGCCATCTGAAACTCCAATTCCAGGAGAACTCCAGTTCCAGGGGAATCCGACACCCTCTTCTGACCTCCGCGGCATTGCACGACAAGGGTGCACAAACTTGCATGCAGACAGTACATTCATACACATACAGAAATAAATAAAATTAATAAAAAAAATTTAAAAAAAATTATGGGGCTGGAGAGATGGCCTAGCGGTTAAGAGCGCTGACCGCTCTTACAGAGGACCCGGGTTCGATCCCCAGCACCCAAATGGCGGCCGAGAACCGTCTGGAACTCCAATTCCAGAACTCCAGTTCCAGGGGAATCTGACGCCCTCTTCTGACCTCCGCGGCATTGCACGACATGAGTGCACAAACTTGCATGCAGACAGTACATGCATACACATTCAGAAATAAATAAAAAAATTTAAAAAATTAAAAAAAAATAAATAAAAATTATATAAAATATTTTAAATAGTCAAAATTCAACTACACTTAAGGGCCTTTATTCACTAAGACGCATTATGTGTGGAATGGAAAACCAGATATATAAAGGATCTCTAAGTACAAATCAGTGACAAAGTGACAGGCCACTTAGTAGTATTTAAAAAAAAAAAGACCTGGGGCTGGAGAGATGGCCTAGCGGTTAAGAGCGCTGACCGCTCTTGCAGAGGACCCGGGTTTGATCCCCAGCACCCACATGGCGGCCGAGAGCCGACCGAAACTCCAATTCCAGGAGAACTCCAGTTCCAGGGGAGTCCGACACCCTCTTCTGACCTCCGCGGCGTTGCACGTCACGGGTGCACAAACTTCCAGGCAGACAATACATTCATACACATACGGAAATAAATAAAATTTAAAAAAAAAATTAAAAAAAAAAAGACAAATAAATTTTAATAGTACTTGACAAAGAGAAAATCCAAAAGCCTAAATCTATGAGAGAATCTTAGTAGGCAAATGCAAAATTACACCTACAATGTGATACACTGAGATCCTCACCAAATTTTAAACCTGAAAGCATGTGAAATATTAAGTGTCAGAAGTTGTAAAGTTTAAACTGGGTGTGGTGGCGCATGCCTTTAATCCTAGCACTTGGGAGGCAGAGGCAGGCAGATCTCTGTGAGTTCAAGGCCAGCCTCTTCTACAGAGTGAGTTCCAAGACAGCCAGAACTACTGGGAGACCCTGTCTCAAAAAGACCAAAAAAAAAGAAGTTGTAAAGCTTGTCAGGTGTGGTGTAATAGCACACACCTGGAATCCAAGCACTTGAAAGATGGAGGCAGGAGAATCAAGGCCAGTCTTAGTTAAAGGAGACTCTGAAACAAACAAACAAACAAACAAAGAAAACAGTAAAGCTGTTGTTCTGAATGACATAGTAACGCTGCATATCCGAGAATCACCAATTCTATTTCTGGCATACATCCCAGAGACATATGCACAGGAAATGTGCATAGAATGCTTCCTAGACAACTGCTAGAGACAGTCTCAAATGAAGTAGGATACATGTGCTATATATAAACCATTGAACACTACTCAGTAATGAAGCAGAACACAGTTACATTCAACAACTGGTACAGGCCAGTCTCAGGAATCTCAAAGAATCTCAAATCTTGCAAACACCATCAAGAGCAAGACGAATCATATAGAAATGAAGGTAGGTCATGTAAAGTTCAAAAAAGTTCAAAAGTTAAATAATGTGTTTTATGAACCCACACAGATGTGGTAAAATTACAGAACAAAGAAATGACCACCATAAAAATTGAACTAGACTGTGATCTGGAAGGAGGCTATCCTTTAATGTCTTAAAGTTTTTATTAAATAAGTCTTTCACTTCCCTGGTAAGATTTATTCCAAGATATTTTATGTTTTCTGAGGCTATTGTAAATAGGATCATTTCTATGATTTCTTCCTTAGTATGTTTGTTTGCATATAGGAAGAATATAGATTTTTATGTGTTTTGTATCCTGATACGTTGCTGAATATGTGTAACAGCTCTAGGAGTTTTCTGTCAAAGTCTTTAGGGTCTTTTATGTATAGAATCATATAATCTACAAGTAAGGATACCTTAACCTCTTCTTTTCTAATCTGTATAGTTTAGCTCCTTCACTTGTTTTATTGCTGTGAACCCTGTGAGCTACTATGATTGGCCTGTCAAGATATGCCCAATATGCCCACCAGTGCAATAATGACCTGAATGTTATGAGGGTAACCAAACACTTTCTACTTGGATTTAAGACCCACTTCGAAAAATGGAAATCATACTTGACACTGTTATCAGGGCCAAGAACCTGTGGCTAGACAGGTTATAGGAAAGCTCTTACTACTATCATTCTGCTAAACAGACATAGGATTAAACTGACTCCTAATGATTTATTGATTAGAGCATCTCTTGATCCTCATCAGAGAAGCTATTTTGGCAGTAGATGGGGATTAACACAGAGACCCGGGCTGGAGAGATGGCCTAGCGGTTAAGAGCATCGACTGCTCTTGCAGAGGACACGGGTTTGATCCCCAGCACCCACATGGCTGCTGCACCCACATGGCGGCTGCACCCACATGGCAGCTACACCCACATGGCGGCTGAGAACCGTCTTTAACTCCAGTTCCAGAGGAATCCAACACCCTCTTCTGACCTCTGCGGAATTGTACGGCACGGGTGCACAAACCTTCATGCAGACAGTACATTCATACACATAAAAATAAATTAATTAAAAAAAAAGATTTAATACAGAGACCCACAACTGGTCCAAGTGCAGAGAATAAGAGACTATGGTGTGCTATGGATTAACCCCAAATGAAGACTATGGGTTAACCCCAAATGAGACTATGGGTTAACCCCAAATGAAGGCACCTATATCACATCCTCTCCTCCCAAGGCCCAGGAATTATTGTGGAAGATGGAGTAGAAAGATTGTGAGACCCAGAGGTGATAAGTACAAGGAATCTATGTTATCTAGACACCATGGGATAGCTGCACATGTGAACCCACAATACTGTGACAGCATGTACAACACCCATGCCAGCTTACGCCAGACAAAAACCTAACACAGATGGAAGAGGGCGGCATAAAAGCCCTAGCCCTAGCTGAGCATCTACTGGCAATGAATAGCTTCTGGGAGGAAGAGAACTGGTTTCCTTCAAGTGTATGCTGTCTGGTAGGTTGACAGTCTACAATGGGTGGAACCACACCCAAGGGCATTTGGGGAACACAAATTAGACTCAATAGGCCTTTAAATAAAGAAAAAGAAATAGAGAGCATGAAGGGGGAGCTTAGGGGAGGGATGGAGATGGGAGAGGGGGTCTGAATATGATGAAAATACACTGTATGAAATTCTCAAAGAGCTATCTAAAATAAAACAAGAATAATTGTGTAGTTCTAAATATGCAAGGCTCACTAGAAATGCGATCTAGTTTCCTAAAGTAAATTAATTCACTCCAAAGTAAGGCTGCTTTTTTAATTCCTTTTTTGCCATTCTCTAAATTCATTAGCTAATAATTCTAATGGATTTAGTTTGTTTTATAGCTATTTTTCATGCTTAACATACACACAACTTCCTGCCAAGGACAGAATAAAACAAAGCCTATCTTTTAAGTTGGTACCACAAGGCAAAGAATCAAGGCCTGTCTATAACCTTTGAATAAGGGTAGTTAACAGCTACCTCCTCACACACCCTAGGCAAGGCTTTGTATGAAATCACAGTCATGGACAATATTTTACAAATTGCACACATCCAGTAAGTCACCCTGATGTACAAGCTATTCCTCATTTTAAACCAAGGGGTTTGAGAGTAATTTGTTATGCAGTAACAGCTAAGTACTAGCCTACTGCCAATGTAAGCTCAAAACAGTGTTTTGAGACATTACAAAACAAAGAAAAAAACCCCATTCAATAAAAAGAGAAATGCTCCAACCTTAAGCACTCTTCCCGAAAGACCAATAATTTCACCATCTTTTGGCTCTACTTCTGTAGCAGTATTCACATCACCACTTCCTGTCGTATCAATGATATCAATGATTTTTGGTTTTCCATCAGTTGTAACCTGAAAATTGAAACAAATATGTGAATTATAGATAGAAGTTTTGGGGTTTTTTTTATTTAAATTCATTTTTTTTATGTGTATGATTGTACTGTCTGCATGTAGGTCTGTGCACCCATGTCGTGCAATACCGTGGAGGTCAGAAGAGGGCGTCAGATTCCCCTGGAGTCAAAGAGGTTCTCAGCTGCCATGTGGGTGCTGGGGATCAAACCTGGGTCCTCTGCAAGAGTAGTCAGCACTCTTAACCGCTAGGCCATATCTCCAGTCCCAGAAGTTTCTGTTTTTAAATAAAGCAATGCAAACCCACATGTGTATATATGTGTACAAAATTGCCTACAAAATTTTTCACTTACATAAAAAAAGAACTAAACTGATTTAAGCCAAAAGCCTATCAAATACATGCTAATAAGAAAATCCTATATTCCAAACAACTTATCCTTCAAGTGGTTTCATATATTCAACAAATATTTACAACCTTTTAGATGAGTTTTGGTTGAAAAATATTTAGTACTATTTCATTACTGAATACCACAAAGCACCTCAAATTTAACAAGTTCAAATGTGACATGCTCCTAAATCTATTTTTCTCCAAGCTTTTCCATGTATCCCCATATCAAGTTCCTCAAGCCAGAAACCAAAAAGTCTGACTATCTCATTTATATCCTACAACAAAGCTATCAGGTTAAGATGTCTTCTAAAATGGAGTTCAAAGCCGATTCTCTAATTTTCATTACTACTATCATAAATCGCCAAACGACTAGAATATTTTACTTTCATAATGCAGATTAACTTCTTAAACTGAGTTGCAACTGACCCCATAGAGGTGTGTAACTCAATGTGGACCCCACAAAAATATAGCCATCATAAAAGGTTTCTGAATATGCAATGACCAAAAATTAATTCAAAATTAAATGTACAATGAATCTAAGGTGTTTCTGGCAGCAATCATTCGTGCAACTTCACTGCAGCCTTGGTTCTCAACACACAACATGCACATTTTGCACTGTGCATGTCATCACACCATATCTTGCCACTGATCAGTTCCTGAAACACCTTAGATTCATTGTACATTTAATTTTGTATGTATGTTTAGAGCTGTGTCATTTTTACTGCACAAAATCTTCTCTTTAGAAACAGAATGGTTTAATTACAGAAAACAAAGACTTACTATTTTCCCATCATCATACCTCAGCATGTAAATATTAAATTAGTATCTTTGGATTGTATTATGTTGGACAAACAAGCATATCTGTATTAGTCACTTTTCTGTTGCTGTGATAAAACACCATGACTAAAGGAGCTTATAAAAGGAAGATTTTATTTGAGCTTATGATTGACAGTTCCAGGGAATCAGAATCCATTGTGGTGGTAGGCATGGGGCTGGAGCTGGAGGCAGCAAGCCAAAGTTCACATCTTGCAATGAGCACAGGAAGCAGACAGAGAGGACTGGAGACCTCAAGGCTTGTTAAAACTCACTAAGCCTGCCCCAGTGACATCTTCTCTAGCAGCCACACTTTCTAAGACCTCCAAGACAGTGCCACCAACTGGAGACAAAATGTCTGAATACTTAAAGCCTATGGGGGACACTCATTCAAACCACCACAATATCCATTTTATTAAGTACGCAAATTTATCTTTGTCTTTAGTAAATTATAATAGTATATGTATACAGGGCTGGAGAGATGGCCTAGCGGTTAAGAGCGCCGACTGCTCTTGCAGAGGACCTGGGTTCAATCCCCAGCACCCACATGGTGGCTAATAACCGTCTGTAAATCCAATTCCTAGGGAGACTTCCAGGTTCCACGGGACTCCGACACCCATCTTCCTGACCTAATGCTGCTGTGCAGGACATGGGTGCCACAACCTACATGCAGACAGTATATTCATACACATATAAAATAAATAAAAATTAAAAACAGTATATGTACACCAAGTAACTGTAGATTTGTACACCTATTTTATTTGCCTAAAGACCTGGAGTAAAAGTTCTTGGGTGAAAGGGGGTCAAGTTTCAAGTGAGAAATGTTTAAGAAGCCTGTGGATGCAGATTACCTCCTTAATGGTCTGTCAGCTTTAGGGCACTCAGAATATAAAACGCTTTGCACTACCTAATAATTCTAAGCGTATTCATCTTACTGTCTCAAAAAGACAAAAAAAAAAAGGTAATTTTTTTTTCCTGTCTAGTGACCTTTTTTTGCACAGGCCCCGTCTTCCTGGAATCCTCTACCTTCCAGTTGTCCCCCACAGTATTCAGTCTTGGATCTCAGTTTCCTAGTAAAGTAAGACCTCTCCAGAAAGGTCTCCCCAATGACCTCTTTAACATGTTCACCGTCCTAAACTTGATTGCTCTATCACACTGCAGCGTTTTGTTTATAGGACATTCATTCATAATTCAACTTATAATAACAAGTGACTATTAATCTCTCCTATAAGCTCCATAAGGACAAGAGCCATTTCCATTCTGTTCATCAATATATGCCAACACCTACAGTGCTTGTGAGGTAATAAATAAATAAATAAATGAATATATACTTAAATATTTTATTACTTTTTATTTTATGTGTATTGGCTGCATGAATGTAAGTGCACCTCTGTCATGGAATGCCCAAAGAAGTCAGAAGGTAGTATTGGATCCCCTGGGACTGGAGTTACAGATGGTTGTTAGCTGCCATGTGGGTGCTGAGAACCAAACCCAGGTCCTCTGCAAGAGAAGCCAGTGCTCTTAACTGATAAGCCATCTTTCTACCACACTCAATGATCCAACATGAATTACTTAGCATTAACTCCAAATTTTGTTAAGGTATGGATGGTTCTTCTTTACTAGCCATAATATTCACATGAGCCAGAATATGACTGAAAATAGTAGTACTGTAGTTTTATGGGAAAATAACTGATAGCTTTGCAAAGAGTCTGTTGCATACAATATATTTAAGGAGCCTCAATACTGATTGACATGGTGGCTGCATTAGTTCACATTCCTACCAGCCCTTACCCCCTATCCTCACCAGCATCTGTTCTTTTTAGATGATCATCATTCTGACTTGTTTAGATGGAATCACAATGATGGCTAAAGATGCTGAATAATTTTCACTTCTTTATTGGATATTTGTAGTAATTAAATGTATGTGCGTGGGTGCATGTGTGCCACAGCATGCTGGTGTTGGTTAGAGGACAACTTGTCGGAATTGGTTCTCTCTCTCCATCACGTGGGTTCCAGGGATTGAACTCTTATCACAATTCAGGAAAAAAGCCACTGGAGAAACCATACAAAACTAGTAAAATTATGATAAAACTTCAAACACATACAGATTTTGGAAAGAATGGGCTAAGTATCTTAAGTGATTAAAAAAATAAACAGGGAAAAATGTAAGAACATCTATCAAGACAAAAAAAAATGGAAACAAGAAGAAGCAAATACTACCCCCTAATCCAAACTAGCTACAATTGGTCATGTGTTAATAGCTGGAGGGATGGCCTAGCGGTTAAGAGCGCTGGAGAGATGGCCTAGAGGCGGTTGGAGCTTCCGACGCTACTTTGCAGAGGAACCCGGGGTTTCGATCCCCAGCACCCACCATGCGGCCTAGAAACCGGTCTTAAACTTCCAGTTCCAGGAGAACTCCAGCTCCGGGGAATCCGAGACCCTCTTCCTGACCTCCGCGGCATTGCACGCACGGTGCACAGACTTGCATGCAGACAGTTTAGACATTCATACACATACAGAAATAATAATTAATAAACAAAATTAAAAAAAACAAAAAAGAGCGCCGACGCTCTTACCAGAGCGAACCGCGTTCTATCACCAGCACCCCACATGGCGCCGAGAACCGTCTGAGAACTCCACTTCCAGGAGAACTCATGCTCCAGGGGAATCCGACGCCCAGCTTCTTGAACCCCGTCGGCATAGAACGACACGGGTGCACAGACTTGCATGCAGACAGTACATTCATACACATAGAAATAAATAAAAATTAATTAAAAAAAATTTTAAAAAAAAACAAAAAGAGCGCGACCTCCTCTGTAAGAGGACCCGGGTTCGAGCCCCAGACCCACATGTGCGTGCTGAGCAACCGTCTGAAACTCCACTTCCCAGGAGAACTCCAGTTCAGGGGAATCCGGACCCTCTTCTGACTCCGCCGGCGTTGCAGAACACACGGGGGAACAAGATCTTGCATGCAGACAGTACATCATACACTACAGAAATAAATAAAAGTTAAATAAAAAAGATTAAAAAAAAGAAAAATAATATATTAAAATGTATTCTAAATATACAATTTATGCACAATAGCCCATCTTCATCATCACTTTCAAGGAGGAAATCACTTCACTGACCTGAAATCAGGAACAAGAAATCACTAGTAAGTCAGACTCTGATTCTCGTCTAACAACCAGGATCAGGATGGAGCAAAGGAAAAAGTTAAGAGGATGGGGACTTAGTTATCATGGTGATTGGTTCTCAACTATAGAGAGCCCTGCCCAACCGAACCGAATATGCCATAGGGGTTTGTTTCTTGTTGGGGATACGGATTTGGGTGATCCATGTAGTTTGTTTGTAATAGTTGGTTGTGTGTTTGGTTTGTGTGGTGGTTGTTGGGAAGGGTGGGGTGTAGGTTGTGTGAGGGGGTGTTGGGGGGGTGGGGGGGTGTGTTGGGGTTTTGTGCGGGGTTGTTTTTGTGTGGGGTTGAAATTTGGGTGTAGGGGTGTTGGTGCTGTTTTTGATGATTGTGTTTTAAATTTTTTTTTTTTTTTTTTTTTTTATTTTTTTTTTTTTTTTTTTTTTTTTTTTTTTTTTTTTTTTTTTTTTTTTTTTGAATTTTTTTTTTTTTTTTTTTTTTTTTTTTTTTTTTTTTGGTTTTTTTTTTTTCTTTATTTTTTTTTTTTTTTGTTCTTTTTTTTTTTTTTATTCTTTTTTTTTTTTTTTTTTTTTTTTTTGTTTTTTATTTTTTTTTTTTTTTTTTTTTGATTTTTTCTTTTTTTTTTGTTTTTTTTTTTTTTTTTTTTTTTATTTTTTTTTTTTTTTTTTTTTTTTTTTTGCCCACCCATATGCCCATACTTTAAGTTTCTTGTATATCCAATTTCCTATCCATGTAGTTCTAACAATAAACGGTACTCTGAGATTTTAAAAAGGGACAAAAAACTTAGGGTTAGAAATAAATGGTTTTTAAAAGGTAAAACCATATGTGAATTTTACAATAGAGCTTTGGGATAAGAAGGAAACTACTAACGCTGACACTCTATCATTCATCTTTGAGAAAGAACAGGTGCCACATGGGAGACAGGGTTGGAAGGTTTGGACAGAGTAATTATAGATAAAATGATGGTAATAGGCCCTCTGTTGAGGGGTAGAAGACTGAGAATGCTTACTTGACTACACTGGCTCAAGGGACAGAAACTGCCCAAAATTTTCCCTCAGTGTCAGGGATCTAATAAGTAACTTATTTCTCCACTGCACCCATTCTGCAGCAAGAACTGGTGGGAGCATTCATTAAAAGCTGAACCTAAATAAAACCTAAAATGTTCACCAACAAAACAAAGTATGTAACCAGTCACATGTCAAAGGAGATAATAAAAATGTTGACTTGGGCAAGACATTTCATAAGTGATTACTATTTAGTAACATTTACTCCAAGAGCAGGATCTTTGCTTTCAGAAAACTTACTATTAGTTAAGAAAGCAGATGAGTATAGACAATATAAGAAAACAAAAGTTTAAGGAAACTATCTTTGGAAGACTCTAAGAACAGAAAGCTCAGCTTACAGAAATGAAACCTAAGTAAAAGATAGTTAATAGGAATATTAGTAACCAATTCCTATACTTATAATATTCAGTTATTTATTATTTATATTTTACTGTTAAGTGAATGTAAAAATAGACTTTTATTATAGGGTCATTTATATACTCCTTCTCCAAACATTTTTTTCTCTAAGAGGCAATTATATTCCCCATTTTTCCAATTCAACAAAAATACTTGTTACAGACAGATTTTATACAAAATAAGTTTGATATATGCTTTTGAAGAATTTTAAGCAGGAAAAAGTAAACACAAGTAATAAAATGAAATATCTTAAGTGCTATTAAGGGGTATTTACAAGTTGGCATCAAAACAAAAGGGAGGAAAACTGAAATAGCTGTTAGTAGGGACTGGACCTTATTCATCTTTGAAGCCATAGACCCTAACAACATTGCTAAATATTTGGTAAGAGGCTGAATTAAATCATCAATTTCCTAATAGGTAATATGGTCAAGACCCAGTTGTCTTAAAAGGATTAAGCAAGAATTTGCAGGCAACTATAGTATGCTTTTGGGCAAATTAAATACCACATGCAAAAGAATGGTAAGAAAGGACATGCACTGTCTGGGTGCATGGAAGAACCCAAATTTCAAGGGAGAAACACAGGGTGAAAGGTGGGGAGTTGAGCCTACACTTAGACTAGAGATGGAGCCTATAATTCACTATTTAAAATTTGGGGGTTTTACTCAAAGTAATTAGGATTCCAAATTAAGTTTATTTTGAACAAAGGTGTAATACAAGGGTTTTGATGGAAAGTTAGCTTGGCAACATGAAGCATGGGTGAATGGCAAGCAAGATCAGTGGCAGGGGGACTGGTGCATGTATGTACCAAGTTTTATCTTGGCCATGAAAGCTGACTGGTCTATGCTCTCACAGCCCTCCTTCCTCTCATTCCACCTTCTCCATCTCTTGATAGTCACAGTTTGCAGGATTTCATTACTTGATCATACTATAGGCATCTACCAGGTGCTTGAATGCTTGCTAAGGAAACATCTAATCGTTTATGTAATTTTCATGCTATCTGCATTCAGGCTTGTGCCATCACACCTGGCTCTGCCCTCTACAAAGCCAGGAGCTGTCACAAAAGAGAACTTGGCCCAAGGAAGTTAGCAAGGGGAGGTAACAGATGGAATCCTCTAAAGTTCTCACTTGTGCCTCTAGTCCTTTGTTCAGACACAATCTGACATCCTAAATGGCCAGGTCAGCTTCCTCTTCCTCCTACTTCATTCTTTCTGTTTTATTTCTATTTGTCTTCTTGCTTTAATGATGTATACAAAGAGCTACAAAATAAATGTCAAAGGTAAGAAGGACTTGAAGTCACTTATATTTGTAAGCTTTGTTACTGAATTTCTTTCAACTGATATCATTTAGATCAATATCTAAGAATTAATGTTAGAAGATCTTATGTTTTCCTTTTGTTTCAATATTTTGTTGCTTGAATATGCAAATACCAAACACACATTTTTTTACCTTCAGTCAACTGGTGTAAAGACTCAGCATAAATTCCTCCTACTGGGCATTTAGTGTTTATTTAGTACTTTTAAAAATAAGCATTTAGGGGCTGGAGAGATAGCCTATCGGTTAAGAGCACCGACTGCTCTTGCAGAGGACCTGGGTTCGATCCCCAGCACCCACAGGGCGGCTGAGAACCATCTGTAACTCCAATTCCAAGAGAACTCCAGTTCCAGGGGAATCCGACACCCTCTTCTGACCTCCGAGGCATTGCACAACATGGGTGCACAAACTTACATGCAGACAGTACATTCATACACATACAAAAATAAATAAAATAAAAAAAATAAGCATTTAACACTTTTCCTCAACATTTTAACAAGTCACATGTAATTAAGCCTCAATTTTCATAGCTGTACTGTGGGTGAAATTGATACTCTACAGAAACAGAATAATTTGATAAGCAGATCTGGGAAGTCTACAAAGATCTTCTGAGCAGCACTACTTCAAACTTTTCTGATCCTTTTATTAACCTAATGAAAGAACCAGCAAAGCATTTCCCCTGGCTGTTCTCCTCCCACTTAACCCTACAAAAATTAAGCACACACCACAGCACAACAGAAAGCACTTCCACTCTGTAATAAAGTCCAATGCGGTGATCCTTGTCACCACGTTTTAAACCTCAGCAATTATTAGTATATAACAAGCGTAGATAGAAGCTGTCTCCACCAAGCAGGACCAAACTAGACAGAAAGGTCTGTAAGCAGCAGCACCTGGAAGCAAGGCTCCCCGAGGGTTCTGTACAGTGACCATACAGGCTCCCTACCCACCATCCCTGGCACTATTTCCTAACCTCCAAAACACGTACGTTACTTCACTTATCAGTCACACAATAGAAGATCCAGAGGGGAAGGACCATCAAGGGCTGGAATTATTAAGCCTCTCTAGTGAAAAACGGAGATAAGATACAGAGGAGGACTCTCTGGCTGACGATCTGGCACAACGGTTACACAATATTTATTATTTGATTTCAGTAAAAAGCTAAGCATAAACGTTCAAGTTTAAAAGCAAAATGCTTTTTACCCAGAGACACTTTTTACATCACATTTCAGTAAGCACCCGCTACGCTAAACAAGTTTAACCCGCATACAGGAAAATGAAATAATTTTTGAAAACTACAATCAACGTTATGTTCGCTTATGTTTTGAGGCTCTAAAAAAGAAAAATGAATAAATAAAAGGTGTATTTTCCTAAGGAAAATTCACCCCAAAGAAGCAAAATTGGCTCTGCCTTGCGTAAAAGTAAGACTAAACCAGGAGATGTCAATGACCCTAAAACAAATACACTGCAGATCACTTAAAAATACAAGAAACGAAAGTATCAGAAGAAACCATTCCGGAAATGGTCCGAGTTATCTTCTTCTGGAAAGCCAGCTTTACTGCTCTTGCCAAAACCAAATCTCTGAAGCACAGCATTAACAATTAACTGCTGTCAGGTCGGCTACCGTATCTGCTTCCTTCCCACTCCTCCCAGGATTAAAAAACCGGAAAACTCTCGCCTAGGAGACCAGGCAGGGAGCAACGCCACAGACCTCCCCGCGGGGCTGAAGGGTCGGGCCTGATGGGGTCCGCAGAGCAGCGGGCCTTCTCCGCTGCCCGGCCAGACAGCCGCCTCGGCACGCCGCTTTTCTGTCGAGCGGGAACGTGGCCCTGCAGTCGCCAGGCCGGGTCCCCGCGGCGCTGGGCGCCGTCCACCTCGGCCCCGGCCTGGCCGCACACCACGGCTTCGGCCTGCCGACCTCCAGGCCGGGCCTTCGGGGCCCGCCTCACCTGCATGCCCGGAGCCCCAGGGTCCACCCCGGTGTCCAGGACCGCGATGAGCACCCCGCGCCCATCATACTCTGGGTAGCGGCAGAGGAACGAAGAGGCCCCAGTCTCTTTCTTCGGCAGGAGACCGTGGAAAGGGAAGGGCTCCTCTCGGTCGCGGCGGTGGCCATGGACGCGGGCGGGAGGACGGACGAGGAAGAGGCAAACTGCCAGGCTGCGCGCGGACAAGCGGCGCGAGGACACCCAGCGACCGTGGGCCTGAGGCGGGGGCGAAGGGGTGGGGTCTGGACGCCGACAACCTATCAAGACTCAGTTTAGACAGCCAGCCAATCACACGCTGCTACGTAAGCTAATGGCGCAGCTGTGAGGAGCGAGGCCAGAGTGTCGCCCTGGCTGCAGTGCAGGGGGCGGAGTCTGCGCTGGTTCCTGTAGTGCTTGGTCCTCAAGCTGGGCGGCTTAAAGGGCTCGCTCTTGGGACCGTGACACTAGGCCAGAGGAGCTGGCACACTAGGCGACCAGCCTGGAAAGGAGCGGGTCGCCTGCCTGGAGAGGCTGGGCTCCTGCGGCCCGGCAGATACTGGCTTCTGACCGGGAGGAGGATGCTGGGGCCCCGGGGCTGATAGAGGGAAGGCTCACGCCTCTCACCTAATGTTGGCCTAATCTAGAGCTCAGAGGCACGTCTCTGCTTGCTGGTGGGGTAAGGGGTGGAGGGACAGCGTGGGGAGAGGCAGCAGTTGAGTCCAGGAAATAGGTTAGTGGCCCTGCTGTCAGCTCTGTATCCTGTAACAAAGCACTCGACCGAAATAGGCCCCTTCTCTCTTCAAGCCTTACTCTTGACTTCAGCAATTTCTGAAAAAAAAATCTTTTTTCTTCCTTGAAGTTCCTCTTTGCTCCTTAAGGCTCGACGCACAGTTATGGATCCATAATTTGCAGTTATTCCAATTCACATGTCAAGTGATAGATGGCTTCATGCTGTGGTCCCTGAAAGAGTTGGCTGTCCCTGTACTTCCCAGGGTAATCTCAATTTGCACTTTTGACAGTTTTATGGGACCACCTCAGGAGTCTTTTAAATGAATAAAATGGTACCTAAATGTCTTTAAGAAAATAAACTATGTTGAAATAGTTTTTAAAAAATCATTTTTTATTTACAATAACTTTACATGTACAAGTGATTACCTGAGTACTTCTTTTTACGATAATTAATTAAATCGGGAAGCAAGCGTAAATGATGTTTGAACTTTTTTTTTTTTTTTTTTTTTTTTTTTTTTTTTTT
>VZQC01003371.1:1126817-1137090 GCA_009823505.1 Rhizomys pruinosus
AAGAAAAAAAAAAAAAAAAAAAGGAGGAAACACCACTGTTGGATAAGCTGAGGTCCTACTTTCATGGTCTGTCTTCAATATTTTCTACCACATCATACTTTACCCAGCTGCCAGATTATGAATGTATACTCAAGTGAATGGCAAGAAAATGGGTGGTTTATTATGAAAACTAAGTGGTAGGGCTTCTATTAGACCTGTAACTATTTTTCAAGTTATGTTTTGCTATGAATTGCACAAAAACATTTTAGAAAAATTGAGAATCGCTCTCTAGGTTCATACGATAAATTTAGAGAATTATAAAGAACAAAATTTCTGATGTATTTTATTTATGAGCATCCTTTAATAAGTCATTAATTTTTATATCACTCATTTGGATATCTAGTTGGATGCTACTGTTTGGTATCTACCACCCTTTATTTATAAAATACCCAAACACTGAAACTCAAAAACTTTATGTTGCTATTTCATTTTGAAACTATATTTCCCTCCTATAAAGAAATTTATCCCAATGTGATTTACATTTTTGAAGGTTGTGACTTTCCATTATAAATGTCACAATAAAATGTATCTGCTAAGCTATATAAAATAACATTAAGTTTTGGGCTAGAGAGAGGGCCTAGCGGTTAAGAGCGCCTACCACTCTTGCAGAGGACCCGGGTTCGATCCCCAGCACCCACATGGCGGCCGAGAGCCATCTGAAACTCCAATTCCAGGAGAACTCCAGTTTCAGGGGAGTCCGACACCCTCTTCTGACCTCCGTGGTGTTGCACGTCATGGGTGCACAGACTTGCATGCAGACAATACATTCATACACATACGGAAATAAATAAAATTAAAAATTAAAAAAAAATAACATTAAATTTTAATTTAGTTTTTTAAAAAATTCCTTGGAATCAAAGTGTTATTTTTTTCTTTTGGATTAAGTTATCTTTCATTCTCAAAACTAACGAAAACAATATGAATAAATCTTAAAATTAAATGAGAGAGAGAGGAAGGGAGAGGAGGAATGAAAGAAAAGGCAGCTTTTACAATGATTTATGGCATTAATAAGTCATATTTCCATTAATAACAGTGATGCTATAGTTACAAGGATAGGGTTTCCATGTGTGTGTCTCTTGTAAAATTGGACCTATCAGCTGCTGCCTTTTAGGGAGCAAAACCAGGATCTGGAAGTATTATATAACTTGCCTTAACCATGACATGAACAAGGTCTGGAAGCACAGCTACTCCCTTCTTTTGAGCCACTCATATGACAAATGTCATCTTTTGCTATAACCTTTGCCTAAATTTGGGAAAAGGTGGATTTAATGAGACAAGGGAAAGTTAAACAAAGCAGAGCAGAGCCCTATATGCTGCTGAGCTTTGGTGCTTATACCCTAGCACTTGCTCTGCCCAGGAGATCCTGGGATATTTTTACTAAGTGTGGTCTTAATAATTGTTTGGGGATGCCAGGCGTGGTGGCCCACGCCTTTAATCCTAGCACTTTGGAGGCAGAGGCAGGGGGATCTTTGTGAGTTCAAGGCCAGCCTGGTCTACAGAGTAAGTTCCAGGACAGCTGGGACTACAGGGAGACCTTGTCTCAAAAAGACCAAAAAAAAAAAAAAAAATTGTTTGGGGCTGAGCATAGTCATGACACCTGCAATGCTAATTCCCAGATGGTGGAAGCAGGAGGCTTCCTGTAGTTCAGTACCAGCCTGGTCTACATTCCTAAGTTCAGGTCAGTCTGGACTATGTAAGCAGACTTTCTTTCAAAAAACTAAATTGGTCTTAAAGGATTTTTTTTCTCATGGGACAGGATATTGAACTTTGATTTTAAAGGTTCACAGTATTTCACTTTGCCTATTTTTGATGCTTCCAAGGGTACCATACCTGTAGATAACACAAACATTCAGGATGTATGCCTTCTTCCCTTCTAAAATTGATACCCAATCATCAAAGAGGAGGTACAAAGAATAAACAGATTTTTTTTTAACCATAAGCACATTGCCAGGCAGTTATATTTAGAAAATATTCGGATGTCTAAGCATCTGGAAATTGTGTCAATGTATGAGTTTGTATCACAGTTTGAAGACCACTATTTTATGTAATGCAAAAATCGCTTTTCATCAATTCAAAATCATCTATTGTTCATCACGCATGCTAGCATTCTACATGTTATACATGTTTATGCTTTTTCTTTTGGTGTAATGGCATTCTCTGCTAGAGAGAATTTAATGGTATGTCAGTTTGTGCCATTTGACAATGTAACCATCAGATATAGGAAGGAAACAAGTAAAGGGTACTTGAAAAAAAACCATGAGAATATAGATAAACAAAACAAAGGTTAGACATGGGAGAAAGAGGAAGGGGTGGAGAAGTCAAAACAGGTCAACAGAACAAGACATCTGCCATCCTATGTAAGCTTAAGTAACAGCCTGGATGCCAGAAACTCCCACGGAGCATTGTTCAAAGTAGGAAGTACTGAGTCAAATGCTGAATGTGCCTTTTCTCAGTACCTGCTTCATTTGAGACTGCAATCCTGTGCTAACAGGGAAAAGCAGTATCGCTTCACTCTATTGTTTACTGAGTGTTTTCTGATCAGATTTCCGAAATGAGTGCAGCCCGTAAGCAACTACCATAACCTAGCTCTGTTGGCTTTGAAATCCTCCTCAGCATTGCTGCAAAGCAGTAACTAACAGAGATCCTGGAGCAGGCAGGCTCTTGGGCGATGGGAATTTCTGTGACATCTGTCTTTAGATCACGGACCTACCAACATATTTGCCGTGTTCCCAAGATGGTGTAGTGATCTAGGATATGGCCACTTGGCCTTCTCTCCCTCTGCTCTCTACTCAAGGTCACCCCTGACAGACTTTGTGGATGCTGTTTATTTTGCACAGGCGTTGCCTTTAGTAAAATCTTGCTTGTTTAATTCTGTCTCAGTATCTGTTTCTTGGATGACCTAGACTAAAATACTGTCTATAAAATACGTATACATTCCCATATAATATTTTATTAATATAAAATGTACATACATTTTATATTATGTATATACATTAAATACACACATATTCCAGAAATCTATACACTGGCATGCAAAGAAAAGCTTCACAGTTGTATTTCTCATTTCAGTGTCAGGGCAGCTTAAAAATTTGGCTGTAGGGCCTCCAGAGTTGCTTGCTACCAGCGGTAAGAAACTCTTTCCTTTTCTCACATATTCTCATTTTCAGTGAGTGTAATGATGTGGAAAAGAGTGTGAAACCCTGACGTCAGGAATCTCCACCTTCGAAGAAATCTGAGAGCATATATTCTAATTGTTCCCTCTTTATATGGCAATCATTTACTCCAAAGACAGAAGAAAAACATTGACACAAATTCTGTAATTAAGAAACGTATTACCAGCGCATGCCTTTAGTCCCAGGGAGGCAGAGACAGGCAATCTCTGTGAGTTCGAGGCCAGCCTGGTTTACATAGCTAGTTCCTTGCCAGCTGGAGCTACAGGGAGAATCTGTCTCATAAAAAGACCAAAAGAAAGAAAAAAAAGGATCCCTGCCTTGGTACCTCCTTTTAGCTCTTTGTTGTTTGGTTTGCTTTTGTTCTCAAAACAGGGCCTTACAATTCACTATGTAGACCAGGCTCTCCTTAAACTCGCAGAAATCCACCTGCCTCTGCCTCTCCCGAGAGTGCTGGGATTAAACACTTTTAAGCTATTTTGGAGGGGACATCTTTTTGAGTCGGTCTTCCTGTCACACCAGCAGGCCTAGGACTCACCATGTAGAACAGACTGGCCTTGATCACACAGAGATCTGCCTGCCTCTGCCTCCTGAGTGCTGGGATGTGCATGTGCCACTAGGACCAGCTAAACTCTTCTAGCTCTTGATGGCTGACTTGACCAGTCTTCCTTTATCACCCCTCCATTTCTGAGCCAATCCTTGCTCAGTAAAATGCATTAGTTTCTCCTTACACGTGTTTTCACTTTGCATGAGTCCATTTATTCCAGAAATAAAAGTTTTATTGTAAAGCCTGATGAAATCTTTCTGATGAGATTTTTCATTATCCTAACTCATACTCCATGAGCCACGAGCCTTCCTTTGTTCTGTGCATCCCCACTGTATAGTCTGCCTGCCTGCTAGGTACTGGGACTGGGAAGCAGTCTCAGTTTAAAATCCAGTATCAGTTTAATAACCAGAGCTCAGTACTATCTATGCAATCAGGCATCTACTGAGGGTCCTGGAGTGCCTCTCCCCTAGGTAAGGAGAGGACTATGGCATCTGTGAACTAGTATATAGGAGTTGAGAGATACTATAGCTGATATTTTCTCTTAGGCTAAAGAGTTTACTAAAGAGAAGCTAGACAGCCATGCAGAGTTATAAAGAAGTGTGACTGCATTATTTGACTTTTCTTGTCAAACATTTTTTTGTTTTGTTTTATTTTTTCTTGTATGGACACCCATGGCAGACCAAAGAAGAGATTTGATTCAGGTCTATTTTGGTATACCATGAATTTTATTGAGGTTACTTACAGGAACATGGGTGAGGGATTAGTTATGGCAGTGTGTGTGATCCAGACAGCTGCATCACCAAAAAGTCCACACCAGTATAGGCCTTAACTCATAACAGCTACATTACTGAAATTCCACACACATCTTGCAAGAAGCCACATCACTGAAGAGTCTTCTCTATCCTAGGAATTGTCCGCTGCTTCATATAACCTTGGAGAGAGGCCTTGTGAGTCTGGCAAGTTTCATGTGAATTTCATAGCTTTCAGAACCCCTCCCTGCCTCCAAGATGGATTGTAATAATCTAGCAGGAACAGCTACATAACGATAGGAAAAATTAAGACGGTGGGAGCCTGGGGATAAAGCTCAGTGATAGAATGCTTGCCTAGTGTGCAAGAAGCCCTGAGTTCAGCCCCTGAAACTGAAAAAACAAAAAAGATTGTGGAATCCACAGACTTCACAAATGATCATTCTTGTTTAATTTAGTAAAGACAATACTGGAAGGCAATATTGAGAAGAAAGGACTTTAGGAAAGTAGAAATCTGAAATTTAGTCTCACATATGTCTTCTTTTGAAAAGAAGATATCAGGGCCTCTGCTTCCTCATTTGGATGGGAAAGGGTTAGTGAAGAGTCCTTTCTCTCTTTATGTTGTACATTTTATTATTAAGTTTTAAATACCTTCTAAATGTGTGATACATTATTCTATAGGTCTGCAGCTTCCTAGATTGTCCTTTGGTTTGTGGTTATAAGGTGGGAAATTCTGGAGCCTTGCCATTTTTTTGGCGGAGTACTTTATGAATCGGATTTACAGTCTTGTTTCTAGACTGGTAAAATTGTGCCAGCATCGTTTTCCTCAGAATGTTTCCTGAGGATGCTCTGACAGTCTGGCCAGTTTGATGGCTCTCACCAAGTTATGAAGCCTCAGTTCCAGCCATCCTACTGAGCCCCCTCTATCAGAAGTGACAGGATTTCTCTTGTCAGAAGGTTTCGATGTTGTCTGAAGGGCATGAGATAACACTGAGGACATCAAGGACAGTTTTAATGTTCAGGACTCTGAGCAGATTCCCCCGTGGCTCCAAGGTTCCAGAGCAGATGAGCTGGAACAAAGGGTCAGAGGACAGGCTGTGACGGCTTCTCCAGGCTTCCAGGTGGCCCTCTGCAAGGTCTGAAATGCTCCTTTTTTTCATCAGAGCTGTAAAGAGAGGCATCATGCAGTGAGTGGTCATCAGCACGACTGAGGGCCCAGGTTGTCTCTTCTGGGTGGAAGGCTGCAGGACTTCAGAGTCTGGAGATCTGAGCATGTTACAGTGTTCCCAAATGGATGCGGATATGTTTGGGGTGAGAGGGGCAATTAGTTAAAAGACTAAAATCTACAGGCTTCTTTAAATTGTATATCTTTCAAAAATATATTTTTCTTTTTTAAGATTTATTTTAGTGTCTGAGTATTTTGCCACAGGTATATAAGTGCACCAGGTATGTACAGTGCCCTTGGAAGGCAAAAGAGGGCTTTGGTCTCCTAAAGCTAGCATTATAGGCAGTTGAGAGCTAAATTGTGGGTGCTCAGAACTGAGCCCAGGCCTTCTGCAAGAGCAGCAAAGTGATTTAACTGCTGAGCCATCTCTCCATCCCTCTTTCTAGAAATATCTTATATACAAGGGGTGTGTGTGTGTGTGTGTGTGTGTGTGTGTGTGCATGTGGGTGTTTGGTTATATATTTTCTTTTCCTTTTTTACTCAAATGATGGTAAATTATACTATTTTCACTGTTCTTCATTTTGTTTATACTTTACAATACTTCCTGGTGAATATTATCACATAGAATTATTTTTTTCTTCCAGGTATCCCCACTGTTTGTTTAGACATGTCATTGTCTATTTAACCATTGAGGATTGTTTTTAAACAAATTGCAAAGCTGGCAATGGGTTCTTTCTTGAAGAGCTGTTGTTTCTAAAACATAAACCTTTTGTGCAAGACTATCTTAATTTATTTCACAGTTGACAAAGTCAGATGTTCATAGGTGGCTTGCATAAGTCCCAGTCTGTCCTTGGAGGAATTCCTGCTAAATAGATAGCTGCAGACTGTGACCCATATACTTACTGGCAACAGGTGAGGCAGATAGGACAAAGCAGAAAGGTATGCAGAATGCAGGGAGGCTTTGACTGTAGCTGATAGACAGTAGATTCCCAGAGCCTGGAGCAGCCCCAGGGCACCTGTTGATCCAGAACTGCCCTATGGCTCTACCCTAAGAACATCCCAGGCCTAGGGAGCCTCTGCTCTTGGATTGGCATATGATTCCTTTGTATCCTCACACTATACACTCTTATTTAACTTTCTTTGCAATTTTCTTTGACTAAAAGGTCTTTATTGAGCCGGGCGTGGTGGCAGATGCCTTTAATCCTAGCACTTGGGAGGCAGAGGCAGGAGGATCTTTGTGAGTTCAAGGCCAGCCTGGTCTACAGAGTGAGTTCCAGGACAGCTGGGGCTACAGGGAGACCCTGTCTCGAAAAGACACACACACACACACACACACACACACACACACACACACACACACACACACAAAGGTCTTTAATGAGAACAAGGCACATCCTATGTTAGTCAGCCTTCCATTACCACAGTAAATACCTGAGATATCAACTTACAAAGAGAAAAGTTTTCTTTTGGCTCATGGTTTCAATCAATTGCTTTGGGCCTTGGTAGTGAATTATAGCTGGAGTGGTTGGTGGAGCAAAATAACTACCTCACAACCAGCAAATAAGAGAGAAATAGGACAGGGCTGGGATCCACTATCACCATCAAAGCATTCCCAGTGACCTCAATTCCTCCTGATAGGCCCTGCCTTCTAAAAGGTCTACTACCATTCAATAACACCAGCCTGCTGACCAATCCTTTATGGACCTTTCTGGGACACTTAAGACCTAAAGTAAACCATTGCATTTCTTTGTTTCATCCAGTTCCTGATATATATTAGGTGGCAAAATATACTCCCACTCAATTTTTGGAAAATTAATCACTGTGATGATGACAACACCTGCATTGTGTTGGACAGGGAAGGATTTGTCCACTGTATAGTTCCTGCCCTCACGCCTTCCCTGCAGGAAGCACCCCAGAACCTTGGGTCTCTCTGGGTTCAGGGCAGGGCCTGCCTAAGTAGGAGTGCCATCACTTGCAGTCCTGCATAGGATTTCATAGACTGTGACCATCTGCCACACCTTGGTGTGCCAGAAACATTGAATGTGGCTCAGGACTCCAGTTAAAGTCACATCCTAGTGATGACCTAACCATCATGGATTGAGCAAGAGAGGCAGGGAATGGATTGCAAATAATTTAGACAGAAGTTGAAGGATCCTCTCTTTTTGATGTAGTTCTGCCACTAATTAGATTTAACAAAGGCCCTGTTTCCTCAACCACAAATCTGGGGGTTTTATAAGAGATAAATGAAAATCTTTTTTAAATGGAAATACATAATTTCTATTATTAGACCGTGTCTGGTTTAATGGTATAGAGACTCAATAAGCAGATCAATTGCATTTAGCATTCTACTACTTCAAGTTAAGACTTCAAAACTAGGCAAAATGAATGTTTTTTTAAAGGGCTATTATATTTGTAAGAAATCCTTTAAACAATTTCTTATTTATTTATTTATTTTTTTAGTAAAATTTGGAGAGATTTTTTTGAATTTTTTTTATTGATGTTTTGTGTATTTCATACATCATTTCTCAATTCAGTTCAGGCATATTCCCCTTTCCCTTCCCCCCACCACACCCCACCACACCCCACGCCAGACCATGCAGTCTGCCATAACTGTCCTGTATCTTTCTCTCAGTCTTTTATTTTATGCTTAGGAATTCATATTTTCCTCCATTAATTTTATATTACTCTAAAATACGCATGCATAGTCTTCACCCAATCACAGTAATTACAGAGTTTGAGAGTAATTGGTTAGTGGATTCTAGAGCCCATTGAGAGATTCACATTATACTAATGTAGTTGCCTTCAGATAGACAAAAATATACCAGTAACATCATTCAGCTTGCCTTTCATCTGGGGGATTTGGTACTAGCATCCACAAATGAGGGAAACCAGTCTCCATTTATCTTTCTGGGACTGTGTTGCTTCACTCAGCATAATGGCTTTGAGCTCCATCCATTTACCTGCAAATTTCATAATGCCATCTTTCTTTACCTCTGAATAGTACTCCATTGTGTAGATGTATCACATTTTTGTCATCCACTCGTCTGTTGAGGGGAATTTGGGTTGGTTACAGCTCTTTGCTGTTGTGAAGAGAGCTGCAATAAACATGGACGTGCATGTATCTTTGTGGTATGTTGAGTCTTTGGGGTATATACCCAGGAGTGGTATGACTGGGTCAGGTGGTAGGCTCATTCTGAGTCTTTTAAGGGTTCTCCACACTGCTTTCCATAGTGGTTGTACAAGTTTAGATTCCCACCAGCAATGGATGAGTGTTCACTTTTCCCCACAACATCTGTTGTCTTTTATTTTCTTGATCTTAGCTAGTCATATTGGAGTTAGGTGATATCTGAGAGTGGTTTTAATTTGCATTTCCTTATTTGTTAATGATGTTGAACACTTTTTAAGATGTTTCTCAGCCATCTTTATTTCATTACTGGTGAAGTCTCTGTTCAGGTCTTTACTCCATCTTTTAAGTAAGTCATTTGTCTTTTTACTTCTTTGTTTTTTGAGTAGTTTATATATTCTTGATGTTAATGCTCTGTCAGATGTATCACTGGTGAAGACTTCCTCCCACTCTGGGTTTTCTCTTCACATTCGTGACTGTTTCTTTCACTGTACAGAAGCTTTTGAGTTTTATGAGGTCCCATTTGTTGATTGTTGACCTTCCCGTGCAGCTGCTGTCTGATTTAGAAAGTCTTTTCCTACACCTATGTCTTGTAGGTTGTTGCCAAATTTTTCTTCTATCAGCTTCAGGGTTTTGGCCTTCTCATTGAGATCTTTGATCCACTTGGAGTTGATTTTTGTACAGGGTGAGAGGTAGGGGTTTAATTTTGTTCTTCTACAAATGGTGATCCAATTTTGCCAGCACCATTTGCTGAAGATGCTATCCTTCCACTGATGGTTTTTTGCCCCTTTGTCAAATATGAGGTGGCTGAAGTTGTATGAGGTCAAGTTTGGATCTTCAATTTTGTTCCATTGGTCAACAGGTCTATTTTTGTGCCAGTACCAGGCTGTCTTTATGAATATGCCCTTGTAATATAGTTTGAAGTCTGGTAGGGCAATCCACCCTGTATTGCATTTTTCACTCAGGGTTGCCTTAGCTATTTGGGGTCTTTTGTTTTTCCATATGAATTTAAGGATTTTTTTTCCATGTCTGTGAAGAAGTTCATAGGGATTTTGATTGGGATTGCACTGAATCTGTATATCAATTTGGGTAAAATGGACATTTTTACTATGTTAGTTTTTCCAATGCATGAGCGTGGGATGTCTTTCCATCTTTTGATTTCATTTTTGATCTCATTCTTCAGGGGTTTAAAATTTTTGTTGTAGAGGTCTTTGGTATCTTCGGTTAGGTTTGTTCCCAGCTATCTTCTTGTTTTTGAGGTTACCGTGAGTGGGAAGTTCTTCTTATATTCCTTCTCCACTTGTTTATTGTTGGTGTAAAGAAAGGCTACTGATTTTGCTAGGTTAATTTTGTAGCCCGACACTTTACTAAAACTCTTAATCATTTCTAGAAGTTTTCTGGTGGAGATTTTAGCATCCCTTAGGTAAACTATCATATCATCTGCAAAAAGGGATAGCTTAACTTCTTTTCCAATTAGTACTC
>VZQC01003371.1:1142558-1167681 GCA_009823505.1 Rhizomys pruinosus
CCCCTACTTGGGTTTTTTTTGACGCACTTTCAACATCTAAACAAAGATGCAACCAGTTTTCTATTGTATTAAAGTGTTATAAGTTTTGGGTGTATTTGGGAATAAAAAAAAAGGATATTATAAGTTTTAATAGTAAAAAAAATGAATTCCAATTATAAATCATTGAGGAATTCGTGGCCGCCATTTTTTTTTTTTCTTAATTTTTTTGCGCATACATCATACAGGCTAAGCCCTGCATTTTGTTCAGTTGACCAGTGGGTAGCTGGTGTTGAGGCCTGTGGTGACCAGTTGGTTTGGAAAAAGGCTCCTTTGTGGACCACCAACCTGGGAAGCTGGTTTGAAATTCCTGTCCTGGACTTGGGAAGGTGGAAAGTTTCGGCCAGAGTGGGAAATGTGTTTTGTTGTCCCAGGCCAAGGACCCGAGTAGGAAGTTACCTCTCTGGTCAGGTCACAGAGTGACCGACTGTCCTCTATGCATTGAGGCCAGTTCCCCACATGTGTCACAAAGTGGGCACTGTGCGTCCTCTCTCCCTTAGGAGGACTTCGTTGCACCTGTTCGTGACAAAGGAAGCTTCCTAGAAGCTCCCACAAAAACAAAAAACAAAAACAAATTCAAGATGGTTATGACGGTAACAACTTTTCATGGGGCATATCTAGCCAGTTTTAATTAACTGATGGGCATAAGAACTGTAAAAGAAAATTTTATTAAGAGCTAGATATTGAACAATCTTTAAACGCAGGTTTTCATGCAGGCCTGAAGAAGGCCAAAGAGACTTGGAGGAACGATAGTTTATTAAAATCCACTTGTTAAGGTTTGCAGTTTAAAATGGTAATTACATTTGAACTAATTGGGAATCTAAAATGTTAATTGTTTTATTCATAATCTGTATTGATTTCCAACAATAACTTTGGGGTTAAGGTAAACAAATGGTCTCTATATTTTTTTGTGTTTACAGTATCACCTTGTAAAATTTTTCCTTACTTGTAGGATAATTTAAAGAAATTAAGTTTAAGTTCAATTCCCAATAAGTGCATACGGTCAATGATAAATTGTTTGGGTAAATTGTGATGAAACTTACACCTCGGTTCCTGTTTATGGGTATGTGGTATACAACTTAGGCATCTATAATCAAAACATAAAATTAAAAAAAAAAAAGAGGGAGGTGGTATAAATCATTCCTTCTGTATTCCAAACTTTTGATAAATTTTTAATTTTGGGTCTTGAAACAAGTTAATGGGAAGGATTTGTTGTTCCCACAGGTGAAAACGCCTACCTAAATGCCTGAAAATGTCAACTTTTGGCTGTGCAGGATGGACTGGGAAATGCCGAGAGAGGCTGACCCATCTGAACATTAAAGAAAAAGGAACCTCAGATTGCCTGAGTCACGGACCACTGAGCATCTCTCTGAATTCTATTTGGGATAACGTGTTTATAATGTGCCCTAATGAAGTTTACCTTCCAGATGCTGAGAAACCTTCCTACCTCTCCCTTTTATAGGAACAAAGAAAAACATGATGGTAATGAATATTCCCTAAACTGTAAATTAGAGCCAACTGTTATAGTGGTAATTTCTTATAAAACAGGTATAACTACCTTCTTTAATTGACTGATGACATAGGAATTGTGAAAGGATATTCTCTATTTAGAGCCAAATATAATAGTAAAGTCTTTATAGCTGTGTAATTAAGCAAAATATACAGGAGAGCTTCTGATTCAGAAATGGATTATTCTGCAAGGAGATGACTAGCCAGGGGATCCAAGCCTCAAATTATAAAGGCCTTTTTTGCCTATAAAAATGGGATATCTGCAGGAGAAAGGTGGTAAGTCCCTGTTGTCAAAGACCTGGTGTAAGCATGAAAAATATTTGAGACTCACTTGCTAATAACAGTCGGCCTCTGAAATGCCAAGAGAGCGTTACCAAGGCCACAAAGCAATACAGCAAAATATTGGTCTCTTTGAGTAAAGCAAGCTCCCCTCTGTCAGTATACATACACCTCAACGCCTGGAGATACTGTGCAACAGTGGCAGCCATGTGTCTCTATATATATCCAAATCTAATTGGATTAGCTCTCTCCTTGAAGGAATAATTCATGGCTGATGCTAACAAGCTTACGTCCTCTAGTGGTTAGGGATATATAAGCCACAATAAGAACTTGTCACCTTTATAGAGAAACCACAGTTTTGTGATTAGCATACAATCCAAACATCTGTGTCTGTGCTCACACTTAGCTTGACAAAATAATATTGTTTATTCTGCTCAAAACTCAAATCCTCATGGATAATATTGAGAGAAGATAACGAGAAAAGAGATGAAAAGCATGTTTGGCAGATGCATGAGCTCTGGTGGGGTGGGGGATTGGGGGGGGGGACATGGATCCAGATATGTTAAAAAAATCAATAAATTTATGTGAAAAAAATATTGTTTTAAATGCCTGTACATCTAATTGTTTGTGCTTGTTAGTAGGATTAAAAAAGGTACCCTGGATAGCTGTCAATCCATGAAGGGGATCAAACTTGAACAGACTAGAGTCCAAATGACATCTCCAAAGAAACTAGACTGTTTTGCTTCTCACCCACTTGTGCCCTTTCCCCAAAGACTAGGGAACAAATTGCGGAAAGAGGAGAGGCATGGTAAGATATGTAAGGGCTGCGAGAGATTGGGGTGAATAGTGAGACTACAGCAATATAGAATGGACTCTTATTTGATCACATGCTTGTGCATACAAGCTTCTCCATTGGACTATGGGAACCTTGGGTTGTTTCAAAATATGAACATAGACACTTGCTAATTGGTTTTACATGAATGTTACTTACATTCATTGCTTATGCTTGACACGTTACTTCATGGTTGGGATTTTTGGATATTAATTGCTTAGTGTGAAAATAAAGTTTCAGGTCTACCTGTCCCCACCTGCCTAGCACTCAAAACAGGCTTGAGCAGCTGGCTATTCAAAACTCAGGTTTCCTTTGGATTGTTGGCCTCATTCATGATCTCCCTTGCCTCAGAAAAATTAAAAAAATAAAATTAAAAGGGTGAGATGTGGGAAAGCTTAGTTAGATGGCTTGGATTCTAAGCCAATGATACCTCCCTGGCCACACCAATGGGGTGGGGTGTAATGACGAATTGAGTCATGATGGATATTTAAGCAGACATGTTGGAATAAATTCTCTCTCTGCATTTGAACCTCAGCCTGCGGACACGTGGTGTGCTTTCCTCCTCTGGCTTTCCACATGGGTCGTCCTAGGATTAAGTGGGCCCCACCACAAATCTCGGTGGTGATACCACAGATAGTGTAATCTGGGTTGACAGCTAAGTCATTTAGCACAGGGAATACTTTGGTCCACGTTCTTCTAGCTTTCGTCCTTTGGGCTGAGAAATCAGCTGTGACCCTGATGGGTTTCCCCTTATATGGAACTTGTTGTTTTCCTCCTTTGGCTTTCAGTATTTTGTCTTTGTTTTGAGCATCTAGTGTTTTAACATGATAGTATGGGTGAATTTCTTTCTGATCCTGTCTATTTGGTGTTCTACCTGCCTCTTGTATTTGTATGGGATTGGTCTTTTTTCAGTTTCGGGAATTTTCTTCTATTATCCTGTTGAAGATTGGTCGATAGTGTTGCTTGGGACTCCTCTCCCTCCTCTATCCTATGATGCGGATGGGAGGTTTGGTCTTTTCGTAGTGTCCCACATTTCTGGTTGTTCCACTTTCCTGTGTTTTTTAGATTTTTCAACTCTTTTACTTGGTTTAGTTGCTCTGTTATTATCCTGCAGGTTATGATATTCTTTTTTTTCTGCTTCTTGCATTCTTGCTTCTGAGGCTTTTTCCCATCTCTTTCCTGGTGGTTGTATGAATGTTAATATCCTTTTTCTTTTTCAATTTCATCCTGTGATTTCTTTAGATTTCCATTCCCTCTGGAGCCTTTTTTTCTCATCTTGTAGCTCCTTGGTTTATTGTCTTTTCTTCTTTCATTTCGTCCTGGGATCTTTACAGTGTTTCAACTTCTTCCGGAGTTTGTGATTTTCTCCCTCCAGGTCCTTCTTGAGTTTTTCAATCTCTCCCCAGTTTCTTTCCACCGTTTGTCATATCTCTCCTAGGTCCTTCCTGAGTTTCTCATTCTCTTCCTTAGTTCTCTGATTTTTTTTTTTTTGTTTTGTTCTTTTAAGTTGTTCGGTTGTCTTGGTTTCTTTCCTCAGATATCTCATGTAGGGATCTTCTGTAGGGTTGGTGAGTTGGTGCGGATTTATTATGAGCTTTTTCCCGTGTTTTTCTTTTCTTTGTGTCTTTGGCAGTTGGATTTTTCTGTTTGTTTGTTTTCTTTGAATCTGGGACCTCAACATTGGCTGCACAGATTGTAATCACCAATGCTCCATCCATTGGGTCCTCTGCACCAGAGCTCCACCAGGATGACGTGGGGGGGAGGGGTGGGCTTTGGGTTGGGTTGCTACTTTGGTCCGATCTCCGTAGGCCCTCAAGGGTCCAGGCAGGTCTGCCTTGCCTCACTGGAAACTCACTGACTCTGGGCGGGCATCTGGAATCCGAGCTGGGAGTTCCGGGGTAGGATGGCATTTCCCACAAGGGCGCCTTGAGTCACCAGAACCTCACTGACTCCAGCGGGTGTCTGGAGTCTAAGCTGGGGGTTCTGGGGGAGGATGGCGTGTCCCACAAGGGTGCCTTGACTCTCCGGAACCTCTTATTTATTTTTTTGTGTATGAGTGTTTTGCCTGCATACATGTAAGTACACCTGTGTCATGCCAGGCCTCCTGAGGCCAGAGGGAGCATTGGCTCCCCTGGAACTGGAGTTATGGATAGTTGTTAGCTGTCATGTGGGTGCTTGGAACTGAACCTAGGTCCTTTGCTAGAGTACCAAATTCTCTTAACTGCTGAGCTATCTCTCCAGCTCCAAGGAACTCTTTTTTAAAAATATAATTTTTTTCTTTTATGTATGTGAGTGCATTGCCTGCATGTATATGAGTGTACTCATGTTGTGCAATGTCCATGTTGTGTGATGCCATATTGTGCAATGTTGTGCGAAGTCAGAAGGGTGTTGGATTACCCTACAACTGTAGTTATGGATGGTTGTAAGCCGTCATGTGGGTGCTGGGAATGAAACCTGGGTCTACTGCAAAACCAGCCAGTGCTCTAAACTGCTGAGACATCTGTCCAGCCCCAAGAATTTATTTTAAAAATCAGTTTGGGCATATAGTAAAGGCATCTTATGTTCCCTTGAGCAAATAAATCAACTTATAACTTGTGAAAAATATGAACAGGAAATTTTCACTGTCTCTCAAATTCAAATTTTTTCATAAATTACCATTTTGATCTCACAGTACTGTTCTTTTTTCTTTAAAAAATTTTTTTTTTAAAAATAAAAAATAATGTCAAGAGCTGAGCATGGTGGTGCATGCCTTTAATCCAAGCACTTAGGAGCAAAGGCAAACATATCACCCTGGTCTATGTAGTGAGTTTCAGGCCAGCTGGGGCTATAGAGAGACCTTGTCTCAAAAAAAACCAAAAAAAATTGGTTATAAACAGAAAATGTGGAATAGGCTGTGGTGTTTTGTGGTGAGTGAGCATTCCCTAGTCTTCTAAAACTATCTGTATACTATCTGTATTTATTTAGAGGAATCCAGTTTTCAATAAATTTGTAAAACTTTTTGGGGGAATCTCACAGCTGATGCCACAAGCTTACATCCTCTAATGGTTAGGAGATGTTATAAACCGCAGGAAGAAGAAAATGTAATTCATGGATTAACATCCCATCCAAACATCTGTGTCTATACCAAAGTAACCTACCATAACAATTGGTACTGTATAAATACCTATATATCTATTATTATTATTATTATTATATTATTTTATTATTATTGCTGGACAAGCTGTCAGCCCATGAAAGAAAACAGCCCAGAATTGACTAGAAACCAAGACAACAGTTCCAGAGAAGTGGACTTTTTGCTTCTCATCCACCATGCCCTTTTCTAAGCCTAAGGATCAATCTGCGGAGAGGGGGCAAAGGGGGTGCGGTAGAATGTAAGGGCTGCGATTGGGGTGAATGGTGAAACTACAACAATATAGACTGGACACTCATTTGATCAACTTGATTGAACATACAAGCCCCCCCCGCCCCCCCACCGCTGGATGGTGGGACCCATGAGCTGTGTGGGTTTGGGCACAACTGCTTGCAAATTGGTTTTACATGAAGGATGCTTGTACTCACAATTTATCACTTATTGTTAAAAAAATGAAAACAAAACAAAACAAAAAAAAGAGAAAGATGCAGAAAAGTTACAGCAGAATGCATGATCTGGGATGGGTAGGGGTGGGGTGGGGGGAAGGGAAAGGGATATATGCATGAACTGAATTGGAAAATGATGTGTGAAATACACAAAGCATCAATAAAAAAACTTTTGGGGGGAATTTTGAGAAAGTAGAAGCAATCAGGAAAAGTTAAAATGAAAGAAGAGACTTTAAAAATGTATATTCATATTTTAATTAATGTTTCTCAAAGATTTTAAATGCAAATTGATTTCAAATAAAGTAATGCAACAAAATTACATTTTTGGAACAGACCCTGTTTCAAAAACTAACATAGAGAGCAATGGAAGTCCAAAGGTTGACTTCTCTCTCCCCGTGCACCATCTCCTTTCTCACAAGAACACATTGCATCACACATGGACACATGGACAGAGCATTCTACTGAACCCCCCCAAATGAAAATTTTTGCAGGTGATCCACAGCAATCTGTGGGGTTTTTGTTCTTATTTATTTATTTATTTATTTATTTATTTTTGGTCTTTTTGAGACAGGTTCTCCCTGTAGCCCCAGCTGTCTTGGAACTCACAATGTAGACCAGGCTGGCCTTGAACTCACAGAGATCCCCCTGCCTCTGCATCCCAAGTGCTAGGATTAAAGGCATGCACCACCACGCCCGGCTGCAATCTGTGTTTTAAACAAAGAGCCCAGGTCGGGTTTATTAGGGAACACTGAGCTTAACTGTACATAGTTGCTGAACTCAGTTCAGAGTGCCCTCTGTATAATACAGAGACCTAAAGCAGGAAACTTTAAGGTTTTGGGGGGGGGTGTATTTGTGTGGTCATGTGTATACAGGTACATGTGGAGGCAGATGTCAGCCTCAGGTGGTGTTCTTCAGGTGCTTACTGTTCACCTTTTTCTTCTCTCTCTTTTGTGAGGCAAGACCCCTTACTGGCCTGGGACTCTCAGAGGAAGCTAGGCTGGCCAGCCAGTGAGTGTTGGGAATCTACCTGTCTCTTCCTGTCCAGAGCTGGGGTTACAAGTGCATCCTGCCACACCTGGCTTTCTTATATGGATTCTGAAGACTGAGTACAGGTCCTTGAGCTTGCAAGGCAATCACTTTACCAACTGAGTTGTCTTTCCATTTCTATTTAGGATTTAAAAAATTCCATTGGGGGGCTGGAGAGATGGCCTAGTGGTTAAGAGCACCAACTGCTCTTGCAGAGGACCAGGGATCCATCCCCAGCACCCACATGGCAGCTGAGAACCGTCTGTAACTCCTGTTCCAGGAGAACTCCAGTTCCAGGGGAATCCGACATCCTCTTCTGACCTCCGCACACTGCCTTCTGGCATTTTAAAAGCAAATCAGTAGGTGAAAAGCTTCCAGCTCATTTCCAGGTTGATTTCTCTACATCATCCAAACAAAGCATGCAGTTTCTTCAGCAATAACATCTTATCATCTAGTTCTGGTGGGCAGCCAACAGTTGTGACAATAGCCTGTTTTGAGGTTCTCAGGGGCCTCCCTGACCAAGAACTCTTAGGAAGTAGCCTAGTCTTGACACTAGGATTTTCATTTCATAACCTATGGCTTCTGGGAACAAATCGATTGTCCCCATACAGATGACATATGGCATAACACAAGAAAGTCATGAATAGTGTAGTACTGAAAAAATAAGTGCAAAAACATGATTTTTGTAAAAGAGCAACACCTTTTATGAAGGAATATCACCTTTGAAAAATTAACAGTCATGATCTTACCACTCTAACGTTTTCATTTCTCTTGTCTTTTCCCAACCCCTACCACATCAACACAGATGTTTTTCACATGTGTAACAAAAAAAGACTTGTGTGCTACTTACTTTTCTATTGCTGTTATAAAACACATGACCAAGACCACTTAGAGAAAGAGGGTTCATTGTGCTTATGGTTCCAGAGAGATAAGAGTTTATCATGGTGGCGAGGCATGGCTGGAGAGAGCCCGAGAAGAAAGCTCAGAGCTCACATTTTCTTTTGATAATATTCTTATTTTTTTTTTTTTAGTTTTATTGAGCATTTTTCCATTTTATACAATGGTTCCTAATCAAATTTAGATCCCTGCTCCATGCCCCCAAATGCCCACTGGAACTCATGCATTGCACCATCCATGTTAATTCCTATCCAGTCAAGCTTTGGAACTCAGATGTCCTTCTGTGAAAATTCATCCACTGGAATCTAGTCAGCACATCTAGAATTCTTAAAAAGGCAAACTCTCCCTCACTCAGTACTAATCAGACTCCAGTAGCTCTCAGCCAAGGGCCAGTCCACCACCCATTTCTCATCATCAGTCTATCATAAATAAATGAATCAGAGTAAAATCTACTTCCAAGTCTCCTATTCACACTATTATAACAAAAAGTGCATGAACAGTCCACTCTATCAAGGTATTCTTCTAATTTATGATAGCTACATATTTTATATTCTATCTAGCAAGCTACACATACATGTTATGAAGGATTCAGGATAAATCAGAGTCTCGAAATGTTTATATTTTTGTCTCCTTCAAGACCTCCACTTATTAGCTATCTTAAACCAAATTAATGGGCTATGAGAGGGGATAGTGTTGAGCTAGAGAGATGGCTTATGGCTCGGCGGTTAAGAGCACTAACTACCATTACAGAGAACCTAGGTTTGATTCCGTTCACATACATGGCAGCTAAAAACTGTTGGTAACTCTAGTTCTGAGGGATCCAGCACCGTCTTCTGACTTCTACAGGCATTTCACAACACATACATACATGNTAAGACTGGCTAGGATCAAGAAAACAAATGATACCAAGTGCTGGAGAGGTTGTGGGGAAAGGGGAACACTCATCCACTGCTGGTGGGAATGTAAACTCGTACAGCCACTATGGAAAGCAGTGTGGAGAACCCTTGGAAGACTTGGAATGAACTTGCCACCTGACCCAGCCATACCACTCCTGGGCATGTACCTTCAAGACTCACCCCGCCACAAAGATACATGCATGGCCACGTTTACCTCATCTCTCTTCACAATAGCAAGGAGCTGGAACCAACCCAAATGCCCCTCAACTGATGAATGGATAGAAAAATTGTGGTACATCTACACAAAGGAGTTCTGTGCAGCAGTAAAGAAAGATGACATCATGAGCTTTGCAGGAAAATGGATGGAGCTAGAGGACATCATGCTGAGTGAAGTAACTCAGTCCCAGAAAAACAAACGATGAATGGTATTCCTCATCTGTTGATGCTAGTTCCAATTACCTAGCTGCAAGTATTTCTTGTGTATGGCTCCCTGAGCTTTTGTCCAAAGCAGTTGGGAGTGATGCATATTAGAAACAACAACAACAACAGCAACAACAACAACAACAGAAAGGACTGCATCAAAGAACTGACTGAAACAGTGAACTTCTCAAAACAGTCAACTTCCTCATGGAGAATATTGACAAAGACTGAGAAGGAGATGAAAAGCATGTTTGGCAGAATTCATGATCTCTGGTGGGGTGGGGGAATGGGGGGGACATGGGTCTAAATTTATTAAAAAAATTAAAAATAAATTTATGTGAAAAAAAGGAGGAGACTTCAAACATGACATCTTTCAGCCTAATAAAGAAAAAAAATCATAAGCTGAAGATGCTAAAACCTATGATATATGATGCATATTGGAATGAATAACAACAACAACAGCAAGACTAGATGAAATGGTGAACTTCTGCTTGAAACAGTAAACTTCTGAATCAAGAATTTTGAGAGAGACTGAGAAAAAGATGAAAAACATGTTTGGCAGAATGCATGAGCTCTGGTGGGGTGCAGGGGCAGGGAGGTGGGCATGGGTCTATATTTGATTTGAAATTTTGTATGAAAAAATATAATAAAATATATTAAAAGGGAAAAAATAAAATAAAAATAAAAATAGTTGTTACTAGTAGGATCCACAGAGGGGCCTGATGTCTGCAGCAATCTGAGGTTTTTCTTCCCTTCAATGCCCAGACGAGTCAATCCTTCTGCTGGCACTTTAAGAATTCTGATTTTAAAGGAAGAAGAAATGCAGAGGAATGAGGAAAGAGATGGGGACAGAGGCTGGCAAAGAGGAAAGGAGTAGAGGACAGGACGAGGAGAGTGAAAGACAAAAAGGGTTGTTACCTATGGTTGGAAACAGGAAAGTTCCAGAAATGTAATTCCCAAAGATCAAGAACTGCTTCAATCCTGACCTGAGTAATTTTAGTCAAATTCTAGTTTGTTTCCTTCCCTGTGGCTCATTAAGACATGATGATTTATGATATTCAGTATAAGAGCACCAGTTATTGCCCTTGTGCTCAATGGGCATTACTCCATGCCAGAAAAATTCAAAAGACACTTTTACAATAAATTACAATTTAATGCACTGTTTACACAGATAATTTAAATGTGTATAAAAATAAATAAATAAAAATAAAAAGAAGTGATGACAATGGATAGCCTTTTCTTGTTCCTGATTTTTAAGGAAAATCCTTCCAGTTTTTCTCCATGTAGAATGATTTTGGCCATGTGTTGGTTGTACATAACTTTAATTATGTTGAGTTATGTTCCCTCCTCTAGAAGTTTTACATACATGCATGTTGAATTTTATCAATGGACTTTCCTGCATCTGTTGATATGACCATGGGATTTTTGTCCATGTGTCCATGTAAATGATTAATTACATGTACTGGCTTATGTATATTGAGACAACCCTGCATCTCTGGAATAAACCTGATTTGATCATGGTAGATGATCATCTTGTCCTGTGGCCATATGGTTTACAGGTAATTTCTTGAGAATTTTTGCATCTATATTAATTAAGGATATGGGTCTATAGATTTCTTTTTTGGTTGTATCTTTACCTGGCTTTCGTATTAGAGTGACACTGGCTTCATAGAAGGAGTTTGGGACTTCTCCCTCTGTTTTTATCTTTTTTATTTTTTAAAATGTATGATTTTGGCCGGGCGTGGTGGCGCACGCCTTTAATCCTAGCACTTGGGAGGCAGAGGCAGGCGGATCTTTGTGAGTTTAAGGCCAGCCTGGTCTACAGAGCGCTTTCCAGGACAGCTGGGGCTACAAGGTCTCGAAAAGACCAAAAAAAAAAAAAAGTATGATTTTTTTTATGTGTATGAGTGTACTGTCTGCATGTAATTAGGTGCACCCATGTCGTGCAATGCCGCGGAGGTCAGAAGAGGGTGTCAGATTCCCCTGGAACTGGAGCTAAAGATGGTTTAGCTGCCATTTGGGTGCTGGAAATCAAACCTGGGTCCTCTGCAAAAGCAGTTGGCTCTGAGTCATCTAAACTGCTGAGCCATCTCTCCAGCCCCTTTATCTTTTTAAAATCATTTAAGTAATAAATATTGCTTGTAGATCTTTTTTAAAATGTCTGGGAGAAGCCGGGCATGGTGGTGCATGCTGTATATTTTAAATGGAGTCCAACTTAAGGATCACATGCAAAAACTTTATCTGTTTAAAAACCCCTTTCAATAATTAATGTTATTAATGGAACTCTTTATAGCATTCACAGGTATAAATAAATTACTGTAGCTGTGGTTGTTTATAATACTTCTGACTTAACATCTTTGTTAGTATTAAATGGAACATAATAACATTAAAATATTCTAATATGCCAAACTTGTCTCCAATATATTTACTTTACTTTTTGTGAATTTAGACTTCCATATTACATTTATTATCTTTTAACTTCAAACTAAAGAGCTCTCTTCATCATTTCTTGGAAGCAAGTGAGCTGATTATGATTTTTTTTTTTTTTGCCTTTTTGACTTTTTATGTGCTGGAGAAATGCCTTCTCCATTCTTTATTTCTGTATTATGAATATGTTACATTGTACTTTTCTGGATAACAATATTTCTGAAAACAAATTCATAGTTAAATTATGGAGATTCCATTAAGTATGGCAAGTCATTTTCACCTGTCTTTTAAACAATCTCTGTGAATTTAACAAAATGATTTTATATTAATGGATCTTAATGAGGATCTCTTGATGCTCTGTCTACTGAAGGTTTTCTTCTGGGAAAAAAAAAACATATGGTTATTTTCCTGCAAATATTTAGCACATGTTTGTCAACTTTCACATATTTTTCTTCCTCTTTTCCTTGAAAAGTTTTATATATATATATATATATTTATATATATATATATGTATATGTTGATGATGTTTTAAGTTGAATACTCTCTGTAATTTTTTCTATGATTGGATAATTTCAAATGGTATGGCTTTTAATGTGTTGATTCTTGGTTTCCATTGGTGACTTGGGTTTTAATTTCAGTCATGGTAGTCTTCACTCAGGTTTACAACTCTGTTAGTTATCTTTATGATTCCTATCAGTGAGTTGGTTTTCTCATTTAGCTTGTTGTTCTCCTGATTCATTTACTTGCCTCTCTATGTTTTCTTCTAAATAATTAAAATTCTTTAAAATGCCTTTTTTTCAATAATTTTCAGGCAATTTATGGGTCTCCATTTCTTTGGTGTCATTCATTTATTCCTTTCGTTGGGTTGTAGTTTCTTCATAGCTTATATGCCCTGATACTATGAGTTTCAGTCTTTGCATTTGAGGAATATATCTCCAATCTTCAGAAAAAGAAACATATGCCCCAGAAAGTTAAACTTGAGATAATGTCCCTCCTCTTTCTTTCTTTCCCCTCTCAGTAGATGCAGTCTTAGGATTTGTACCTTTTGTCAAATCTCCAATAAAGCTTTGCATGCAGATATCCTTCTCTGACTTTTACCAGGGCAATATCATGAATTATTCAATATTGTGTATCTTCCTGCATTCAGCATAGTCAAAGAAACATGGCATTCATATGCTTTCTACAGATAGAATTCCAAGTTCAATTCCTGCATGTGAGATTCTTATGATGCTTACTGTCAGTACTCATTCATTTTCCTGACTACTGTTTTGTCATGGATATTCAGACATTCTGCCTCTGTCAGTGATCCATGTAGAAGAGGCACCTGCAGACCTCTGAGCAAAGTCCAGCACAGATTGGGAAGTCAGAGCATTATTCTCTCCCATGGGGGAAAATCATAGGCCAGGCCAAGGAATTCTCTCATGGCATTGCCCAATTCCTCACAGAGTTAAAGTTATATATAAATGGTTGCTTTAAAAAAAATCACAATTTTGGTAGGCATATGAAAAAATGGAATTTCCCAGTCTTCTGTGTTGTTGAAATTGCTATAATCAATCATCTAAATTATTCATGAAGTAATTTATGTGTCTGCGTTTCTGTGGAGATAATCTGTGGAGATTTACGTTTTTGCTTTGGTTGTGCTACATATTGCCTATATTTTCCTCTTCCCTAATAATTCTGCATCGATGTCTGCAAATTTTAAAAGTCAACACTTTTAGTCTCTATATGCTGGCTTCTTGCCAGAAAACAGCATCACCCATCTGACTGTCTCAAGATTCTGGAAGCTTCTCCTACATGTTCTGTGAATGTACATGCTTTCTTCTTCTCCTTTCCTCCTGAGGGAGAAGTCTGAGTTATGAGCATCCCATGCCTCTCCCAGAGTCATTTCTGCTGTGTTCTACCACCTGTGTCCTTCTTCCCTTGTCATTTTCAACTCTCTCTGTGTATTCAATCACATTGCTTCTCCCTGAACTTGGGGAAGCCAGAGTAAAAAGAACTTCCTCTGGTAGCACTCTTTTAGGGTGAGAAAGTTCCTTTCCTCTGAGGAGAAATCTATAGGGAAAGCCAACCACCTTGTCTTTGAGTTGTGCTGGTTAGTAAGTTAAGGTGCTCTCATGTGTTTCAATGTAGGCATGACTATTTCGTTCTTATCATGCTGTTACAATTGCTGACTGAATTCCCAACTTCTTCCAAAACTGCTTTGTTCTATATCATTATTTCAGTATTTCTATACTTATCAAATGTTTACACTTCTTTAGGTATATTTGTATGTATGTACACTACATGTGTATGGTGTGTGTGCATGTATGTATACATTCATATGTGTGAGTACAGACACACATGTGCCACAATGTGTGGGCACACATATGCCCGCTTACTTCGGACAGGGTCTTTTATGTTCTGTTGCTGTGCACCTTAGGCTAACTGGCCTGTAAGCTTCTGGGACTTCTGTATCTGCTTTTCTGTCTCACCATAGGAGCACCAAGATTACAGAACCAGTCGACCACACCTAAATTTATACAGATTCTGGGGATTCAAACTCAGGGCCTTGTGTTTTCATTCACTCACCATGCCTTCTCCCCATCTCCAAAACCTGGGCTTCTTCTTGGTCATTTTGATAGTATGATGCCACTACCCTAAGATTTGTTAGTTTATCTTTTTGTCACATTGGGTATTCTGTGTCAAATATTAGAACATTTTATTCTGTAGTATGTACTATATTTGAGGTAATTGTCTATTATTTTTGTCTCTCAGACCTAGAAGATAAGTTCTATCAAGTTTTATTTTAACTTTTTCTTTTTTTATTTCATATCTTTGTTAAATTTAATGTGTGTCAGTACACTGTCTGCATGTAGGCAGGTGCAGTCATGTCGTGCAATGCTGCAGAGGTCAGAACAGGGTGTTGTATTTCCCTGGAACTGGAGTTAAAAGATGATTCTCAGCCGACATGTGGGTGCTGGGAACCAAAGCCAGGTCCTCTGCAAGAGCAGTCAGTGCTCTTAACCACTGAACCATCTCTCCAGCCCCTCTCTCAAGTTTTAACTGTACGGTGTCTGCATTCTAAATAGAGCTTTATGCCTTATTTTAATATTTTCCTTTATTGCTGAAAGAATTGCCAAAACTTGACAAGGTTCATTTCTGAAATGAAAATTTTACAAGTAAATACCATTGTTTTATTCTCTACCTACAAAATCAAAAAGACAAGGCTTTCGCACTTCTATCTTTCACTTGCAATAACAAATGGGATGATCCCATAGTCAAAGACCGAAAAGAATACACCAGGAAACTCTTAGATTGGATAAACACTTTCAGTGACATAGAAAGACATGAAATCAACATAGAAAAGCAGTACCTTCCTATTTACCAACAGTGAACATGTTGAGAAAGAAGTGAAGAAAACAATCTGATTCACAGCTAATAGATGTGAAAGAGATGCATGAAACATGAAGGAGGGTTGAAATTTGTGAGTCTGCTCAGGAATGATAGCGAGAAATGCATCCATGAGAACCTTGTGAGAGAGCAGGGCTCCATGTGGAAATAGCACACAGAGAGGGGGAAAGTATTGAAGATCTTCCAAAACTCCTTAAGATAACCATTTACTAAAATAGACTTAGTGGACTTGTAATAAAAGCAAATCAGTTTTAATATATTAATCACTATACAAATAGTAGTTAATTTTGCCATTGTTATAGACTTTTGCAATGGATCCAGTAGGAATTGATACAGAGCAACAGAAAATGTGAAAAGGGCAATGAATACAAGATATTACTGGGTAGAGACATCAGCAAAATGATAGAAGATTGGATTCAATATTCATTTTAAATCATTTCTCAGTGTTTTGTAGGTCATTCTCTAACAAATGGAATGTTCAGAAATATTTGTACATCACTGTACCTCTATTTATGTTTATTTATGAATATTTTTATAATTTTGCTTTAAATTATGCATGAAACATGTAATTTTTAATTTTTCTGTGATGTTTAAGAGAGACAAAAAAGAAACAATTCAAATCATCACAACTTTGTCCATTTTGGGACAACAATGAAGTTTTTTTCAAGAACGATAATCTTTTGGAGGTGAATCTGAAATACTGTACCTTCAGTCAGGCCACATAATGTTTTGACTTTTGTAAAGAGTTGCAAGAAGCAATTGAGAAGCAGGTGCACAAGGCTATGATGATTACTGTTTAATAATGGAAACGGTGCCTTTGCAAATTATGATGCTCATTAGGAAAAGGCCATTTTGTACATCTGAACTAAAAGTAAATTTTGCCATTAATGTTGTATCCATTCCTCTTAAATCATGTTTGCATTTAGCAAATAATGGTTTATAGAAGATTTGAGTCTTGAATGCAAATGATAGAACAGTTGTTATCCATGAAAAATATAGAATTTTTTTTTTTAATTTAAGAGGATTGTTGGGATTTTTTAAGGAAAATTGAGAGACTATTTCTACTAGTTCAAGTCTAGGGAGATTAACTCAAAGACTGGTTAAGCAGGTTGATAAAAAGGCTAGACATTATGGGATACATATTAAAACAAATTAGCAGTAGATGATACAAACATCTGGATAAGATTCAGGAGAAGAAATGCAACCAGAAAACACAGAATTCTCTATTGAGCTTGAAAGGCAATGGTGTGCTTTGCAAGATCAAAGTCATTAAAGGAGGTCAAGACAGAGACTTGCAGTTAAGAAGACATCTGTCATAAGTAGACTCAGCCGTACAGGCCCAGGGAAAGTGAGGAGAAATATTTAGACTTCTCTCCTTTTTACTCACTTCCACTTCTCTCTTCACTTCCCTGGAACATTCCACAACTGCCCCTAATGACAAAATATATGTGGAATCAAGAGCATGATGTAATGTGGGAAACAGATTTCAAGAGAAAGGTAGGCTGGACATGTAGCCTTCACATCTACTGTCCAATGCTCTGTGTGAGCCTTACCACCAGGGACAAGAGGAGGGGGAGGATAATAAGTGCACCTGAAAGAGAATAGTGACAGATACATTCTCAGGGGCATTGCAGTCTCAGCCTGGTCTTAGATTTTTTTTTAATTAAATGAAGACTGACCTGCACCTGACAGTGCAGCTTAAGCCACCCTTTGCAGTTTCCCACTTAGCCTGCACCAGATTTTCTAATAAAATGGCAACATCCTCAGGGAGGTCAAAGAATAGAGCAGCTTTGATCTTCCTCAGGTTCGACTTTGAAGAGCTCCAGGAGGCAGACAGAGAAGAAAGCAAAGGAGGCCATAGGTGAGGCTGAAGTTGGAGTGTGAGAGGAGGACAGGAAGTGTAAGAAGAGGGACTGCCCAGCAACATGTCCTCTGTGCTTCTCAAGAGTATCTGTAAGATGCCCTCAAAATGGCTACATTTGCTATGTAAGGTAAGAATGTAAAAAAAGAAATCTTTGGAAAGACTGAGAGAAAGACGCAAGGCAGGTATGGCAGAGTAGATGAACTGGGGTGGGGCGGGGGACATGGAGAGGGCAATGTACTGGGAATTGGACTAAAAGATGAGGTATGAAATGCATACACAAAACATCAATAAAAATATTAAAAAAGAAAAAAAATTTTTAAAGACAGAAAAAGTTGCAAGACATGTATGGCCAAATGCATGAACTCTGGCAGGGAGGGGGCAAAGAAGAAAGAATGGGTCTAAATTTGATTAAGAAATGTTGCATGAAATGTACAAAACTTCAAAAAAATATGTTAAATTAAAAAATAAAAAAGATTGCAGAGATGTGACTCTTCCTGAATTTGATTAGCGAAGATGCTGCTATTTCTTTCACATAAATGAATTTTTTTAATGGCCGTAGTTCATGCCTTGCTTCAAGGACCTGAGTTCATGTCCTATCACTCGTGTACAGCTGCTTATAACCACCTGCAACTCCAGGGAATCTAACAATTTTCTTCCCTCTACATGCATCTTCTCTCATGTGCACATATCCAAAACAGATGTACACAAATAATTAAAAATAGAAATATATCCTTAAAATAATGGCTACATGTGCCAAGATTATTGCCTTTCTTAAGGGGAAAGTTTCTGTAATGAACATTTTTCCTGCTATAGCAGCCATAAAGATGAATATGACAGATAGACTGCATCTAAAAAAATAATGTGTGCCAACAATGGCAGAATTGAGTAAAGTCCCAAAATGTTCAGAGTAGACCAGCAGCAAGTTCATCAACTGGGGTCTAGTCAGCCTATGTAGAATCTTTACCTTTAAGAAAATCAGCAGTTCCTCATCGAGCAGTAATTAGCTGCCGATAATTTGAGGGATAACGTACACCGCTTGTTTTGTTCTGGGACTGTGTTACTTCACTTAGCCTAATGGCTTCTAGTTTTATCCATTTACCTGCAAAATTCATGATGTCATCTTTCATTACCGCTGCACAGAATTCCATTGTGTGGATGTACCATATTTTCTATATCCTCTAGTCCATTGAAGGACACTTGGGTTCATTCCAGCTCCTTGCTATTGTGAAGAGAGCTGCAATAAACATAGATGTGCATGTATCTCTGCAATACGATGAGTTTTGTGGGTATATATCCAGGAGTGGTATGACTGGGTCATGTAGTAAGCTCATTTTTAGTCTTTTAAGACTTCTTCACACTGCTTTCTCTAGGGGTTGCAGGAGTTTGCATTCCCACCAGCAGTGGATGAGCATTCCCCTTTCCCTACAACCTCTCCAACATTTGGTATCCTTTGTTGTCTTCATCATAGCCAGTCTTGAAATCTTAAATTGGTTTTAGTTTGCATTTCCTTAATTATTAGCTATGTTGAACATTTTTAATATGTTTCTCAGCCATCTTGACTTTTTCATGTGTGAAGTCTCTGTTCAGCTCTTTACTCCATCTTCTCAGTGGGTCATTTGTTTTTTTGCTCCTTTGTTTTATGAGTTTATATACTCTGGATGTTAAGGCTCTATCAGATGTATCACTGGTGAAGGTTTCCTCCCACTCTGTAGGCTTTCTCTTTACTTCTTAGATTGTTTCTTTCACTGTACAGAAGCTTTTGAATTTAATAACAACCCACTTGCCAATTGTTGACACTATTTTCTGTGCAGCTGCTAATTTAGAAAGTCTTTTCCACACCTTTAATCCTAGCACTTGGGAGGCAAAGGCAGGAGGATCTCTGTGAGTTTAAGGCCAAGATGGTCTGAAGAGTGAGTTCCAGGCCAGCTGGGGCTATAGGGAGAACCTGTCAAAAAAGAAAGAAAGAAAGAAAGAAAGAAAGAAAGAAAGAAAGAAAGAAAGAATGAAAGAAAGTCTTTTCCTATGCCTATGTCTTGTCAGTTACTGCCAACATTTTCTTCTATCATTTTTAGTTTCAGGTTTCACATTGAGGTCTTTGATCCATTTGAAGTTGATTTTTGTACAGGGTGAGAGGTAGGGGTTTAATTTTATTCTTCTACAAGTGGTGATCCAGTTTTCCCACACCATTTGCTGAATATGCTGTCTTTCCTCCATTGAGTCTTCTTGGCCCCTTTGTCAAATGTAAGGTGGCTGAACTTGCTTGTGTTCAAGTTTGGATCTTCAATTTTGTTCCATTGATCTATGGGCCATTTTTTGTGTCAGTACCAGGCTGTTTTTACAACTATAGACCTGAAATATAATTTAAAGTCTAGTATAGTAATCCTCCCTGAATTTCGTTTTTTTATTCAGGGTTGCTTTGGCTATTTGGGGTCTTTGGGATATTTTGTTTTTGCATCTGAATTTTAGGATTTTTTTTTATTTCTAGGTCTGTGAAGAAGCTCATGGGGCTTTTAATTGGTATTATATTGGATCTGTATATTACTTTGTGCCAGATGGTCATTTTTACTGTATTAATTCTTCCCATCCATGAGCATGGGAGGTCTTTCCATCCTCTAGTGTCTTCTTTAATATCCTTTGGGGATTTAAATTTTTCATTATAGGGATTTTTAGTGTCTTTTGTCATATTTGTTCCTACATATTATATTTTTTAGTCTATTGAGTGTTTATGCAGTGATTTGATCATATTTCATCCCACTCCTGAATTCCTCTAAGGTCCAACCCTCATCACTACCCACCCTGGCTTGAGCTTAGAAAGGTCTTGTGCATGCTTTCCTCTCCCCTTCATACCCTCTTTAATAGTGCTTGAAATTTTAACAAGAGCAGTAAGAAAATTGAAGGAGAAATTCCTATAACAATAGGAAATATGAAATATCTTTTTTTGAAAATGATATGTACATAAAAGCTATAAAGACTCTACCAGAAAACTCCTAGAGCTGATAACACATTGAGTAAATTAGCTAGATACAAAGTTCACACACACACACACACACACACACACACACACACACACATCTGTAGTCTTCCTATGTATAAGTATAAATGAGAAACATACCTAGAAAAAATCAGGGAGGCAGTTCTTTTCAAAATAGCCTTTCAAAAATCTAACCAAGGAAGTGAAAGACTTGCTCAATGAAATCTATGACACTAAAAAACTTGAACAATATATTAGATGATGTAAATAACTCACAATATATTCCTTTTATAACAATTTGAATGTGATATGAAGCATTTAGGTTATTTTATAGTAATAATATTACTTTCTGTTGAGTATTTAAAAATATTTTGATTCATTTTTTAAATTTTGTTAGGTTAGTGTGCTCATCAGTGACACATCACTCAGAGCATATTTTGTGTGTGAGAGAAGAGAGAGACAGAGAGAGAGAATGAGAATGAGAATTGAACCATTGAGCATGGGATATATAACATATCCTTAAAGCTGTCTGAGGTGGGTAGAATATTAAGAAAAATCACAACATAATAATTTAATAAAAGAACGTCCTCACATCTTTTTAAAGTAATTTTACAATGTCTAATATTTTGCATAATTAAGTTTATAGTTTCCCATAGGCTAATCCCACTGCAAAACAATACAAATATTAATGATTTCTGTACATAGCACTTCCTTTATAAGCCATATGTTAAAGTTTGAGAACACAACAAGCATTTATTTTTTCTACTATACTGGTTGTTTAATAAACATTGGTTTCAGGGAGCTTAGAATCCCTATTCTGCCAAGAAACTTCAGTTGACAGGTTAAAAATATGCTTTTATTTTTAAAAGCATTTGAAGAACTCTTTGAATTATAATGGCCTGGTTTTAAAATGGGCTACAAAGTACTTTAAAGCCACTTTTTGAAAAATTAGGTCTTTTGGAAATTTAAAACTAGCTTGTTAATACAAAAAGTAAACTTATGGAAAGAATGTGCAGTGAGAATCAGACCATCTAGACACATCCTCTTCATGGTTATGTATTTCAAAGTTAATTGCACAGTATATTAGAGGTTATTTGTCAAAACTCATTGGCACTGATTATGGAAGCATCACCTTTAAAGTGTGAGTATTAAAATATTTGTATGACATTATGAAGTAATAAATGCAAAATATTTTACATATGAAATTGTTCACCATACATAATTTAGTTTCTAGGAACATAGACTTGTATTCCTGCCACAAGTAATGAGATACATTTAAATTATAAACATGTATTTAATTTTTCCTACGTTTTGTATTTCATTTTATATTTTATTCTTTGAGGAATTATGGTATGTTTGAATTACTATACATGTTTTTCAAAATTTTGAAAAATTTGTAAGTGAGCAGCAGCAAATATATTTATGCTGATTTAACCGCACGTCATAAATTGCTGGTTTGTAAACTTGATTAATAAAAATTAGATTAAAAATAAAAGCAACATTCTTAGTCAACTAAGAGGAGCATAATAAAGAACTACAGAATTTCTGCAGTTGTTGTGGTAGTTATAATGATGATTTCTCTAAGAAAATGCTTGCATACTAAATTCAGGGTCGGAAATGTGGCTTAACAAGTGGAAAACAGAGGAAAGTTGAGCATGTATCCTTAGAAACACATGAAAAAGTTTTTTATAAATTATAGGGAAAATATATAGCAACCTTTAGAAGGTAGTAAATTTGTTAGTAATGATGACGTAGACTCAAACAGTTAATTAAAACTTCTAGACTATTCATTTAAATATAGGGCAGAATATTGATATTAAAAGTTGAAAATAAATTTTAACTAGTCCAATGAAGACTGGAGAAAATGAGGAAGAATTCAGTATTTTTTTATTTGTACACCAGCAAAACGAATTTAATACATAATTTCCATTTAAGCAATACATAAAACAAGTATGTAAGTCTTACATAAATAGTAATATTAAATAATTTAATTTCCAAAGTCCCTAATGTCTTCCTTAAAAAGACATATGGGGACTGGAGTGCACTGGTTGCTTTTGACGAAGATCCAGATTTGAATCGTAGCACCTAGATGTTGGCTACAACATTCAGTAATTCTAATTACAGGGTATCCTAAACCCACTTCTTTCCTCCTCCGACACTGCATGACATGAGTGTACTTACATTCATGCAGACGTAATACTCATACACATAACTTAAAAGTAAATAAATAAAATTTAAAAAGACATATTTTTATTACTATAGAGATTTATGGAAGACATTTTTTTTCACTTCCTTCTTCCCTCCCTCCTTCCCCCTCCCTCTCTCTCTCTTTCTCCTTTCTTTCTTTCTTTCTTCCCTTTCTTTCTCTTTCTTTCTTTCTTTCTTTCTTTCTTTCTTTATTTATTTATTTCTTTATTTCTAGTTCTCATGTACCCCAAATCTGGCCTTGAACTTACTATACCCAGAATATGCCTCCATCTCCTAAACACAGTAATTAGATTTTAAACACAATTTATAAAGAGCTGGTGATGGAAATCAGGGTCTTGTGCATGTAAGGCACACATGTTCAATAGAACTGTATGCTCAGCCCAAAATATGCTTGCATTGAACTGTGATATGGATCAGTTTCAAAATTCTCTAATTTGTTTCTGAACGTGTTTTAAAATGTTGTCTTTAAACTGATCTCTAAAAAATCATTTCTTCTTTGGTTCCATGTAGTCTTACTCCAATGCAATTATTTCACTGAGACAGCCAACCCCATTTTTCAGTCTTTTCTCTGCACTGGATAAGAACATTGACATCTTGAATCATAACAGATGTGATTACCTGTACAATGTTCTCAGGAGAGGTGGACCATTAGCCTCCCTTTGTAGAAGTACTTGTTAGGCTAATGACATTCACAGAGATCATGAGTCTCTAGCCTTCCCCAGGATATAAAAACTGGAAACAATTGCTGAGGAAAGGAGATGCTTCATTCCTGTCCATAACTTGCTCATATGCTTGGGTATCCCACCCTCATGCTCCAATAAGTAATCCCAAATCTTAGTTCATCACACTGGACTTGTGTACAATAATTTATTTGATTTGCTGCTGCCCTCCCTTTCCGATGTTAACAGAAATAGATTTCTTGAGAAAATAAATGAAACCTTTGATTCCTGCACAGGGACACCTATAATGCTGCATCTCCACATCTACTTGTTACTGCCTATTTCCCTGATATTCTTGGGGGTCTGGAAGTACCAACTTGGCCCAGGGATCCATCCCAGGTTCAATGTGAGCTTCCTCAGAATGGCCCTCACTTATAGACAGCTTAGGCTACCCAATTGGAGAATTGGGTGGTTTCTACTTGAAGAGATAGCCTTCTTCTACAGAGGAAGACATATTAGGAATCACTTGTAACTACCATTTATCTGTTAAATGAACTTTTGTTTCGACTTGATAGCCTTTCAGTTTCCCAAGGACATTTGGTTTCTTGTCAGATTTTTCTCAAGAAACTATTTCTCAACACAAAACTTTCTACACTTCCTTTTGAGTGACAAAGATAAGGCCTCTGTAGTTCTTACTTCCTATACTTTCTTATTTTTTAATACATTATCAATTCAATATACATGCTGCCTAAAACAGATCTGCTAAAGCCTCTCCTTTCAAAGGTCATGCATGAGTCATGAGGTTCAGAGAAGCCACTGAGGTCCCTATTGAAGTAAGTTTATTCTGAACTCCCCATTTAATGCAGTCCTCTCCATGCAGAAAATTGGACATTTCATACAACCACCTATACACAATTACTTCCTTATAATGTTTATTTCATTTTCCTCTCCTTGTTCCTTGATTCCACATGTACCAACTTATTGAATCCTACATTGGTCAAATTAAAAGCAATCAAATTTGGACAGCCTTTTACTCAACCCCCAAATTCTATATATAAGAAATAGAAGCTAGTACCTCCATCAACTTCAATTAACATTTTAGTCAGACACTAACATGGAAAATGTTATCTAAATATCTATTTATTATCATTGAGTTTGATGAACAATGAGTTTATTTGGTTACATTCAGAGTCTGAGCAACATATGTGAAATTAGAGCCTTGAAGAATGTACTCCTGCCCAGCACTTGTTTACAGTTACATATCCTAGGAAAGATGAGGATCATAAGCTAATTAGGCTTCTCCCTACATCTGACTGGGGATTTTAATAGGTACAATCTTGTTAGGCCCTCATACATGATCATAACTGCTCTCATTCATGACAGCAATGGTCATGTACAAATAAAATAAAATAACTACAGAACACAATGCTTTCTTCACTCTACTCTAGAAATGGTTTTATATTTCACTGGGTACACCTCACATATTCACTTTTAAAGACCATATATATATATATATATATATATATATATATATGAATAAATACCTTCTTACTTCTTCTTTTCCCTAGCTCCAAGTAAGACACTTACATGAAAAGAACTCTGGGAAATATAGTTTCAACTGAACTAAGTGGACAGAGTTCAACACTTACCACCAATCACATTAGATAGCACTGAAATTAGAAGTTTAATGTCACATCCCACTATAACACAAATACTTGAAAAGGTAAAATCTATCTTGTCTATTTGTTTATCTGTAGTTTGATTATGAAAGTATGAATGATTCTAGATAAATGTAAACTGTATTATAAATATATTCTGGATTTAAAATATATTTATTTACTCTCTTTATGTGTATGAGTGGATGGATGTAAGTGTAGAACATGTCTTGTAGTCTCCACAGAGGTCAGAGAGAGAATCAGATCCCTTGGAACTGGAGCCTTGGACAGTTGTTAGCAGTCATATCGGTGCTGGGCATAGCACCCTGGTACTTTGCCAGAGCAACCAGTGCCTAACTCTGAGGCCACTCTTTGCCGTCTCTCTCTCCTCTCTCTCCTCTCTCTCACCACTCACCATCTCACCCCTCTCCTCCTCCTCTTCTTTCATCCTCTCTCTCTCACTCTCTCTCTCTCTCTC
>VZQC01003371.1:1174325-1211346 GCA_009823505.1 Rhizomys pruinosus
GTAAAGAGGGACAACATCATGAACTTTGCAAGTAAATGGATGGAGCTAGAAAACATTATGTTAAGTGAAGTAACACAGTCCCAGAAAAACAAATGACAAATGGTGTCCCTCATATGTGGATGCTAGTGCCAATAGCCCAGATATAAATATTTCTCATGGAGAGGGATGCATAGTAAAAGAACAACAACAGAAAGACTGCATCAGAAAACTGATTGAAGTGGTGAATTGGGAAGTGTGGGATGGGTGGGAAGGGGACACGGGTGTATATTCGATTAATGCATATTTAATTGATATGAGTTCAACAAGTATCCAGTTTTGCCCAGACACTGAATACAGGTTATATGGTGGCTTAGGACTCAGTAAAGGTAAATTTGTGTATATTAAACAACATTGGCTTACAGGCTCTGATAAAAATAGTAATGCATCTGAGTTAAATGGAGGTATAAATTGCTGTTTTCTGTGTTTGTTCTACATAAAATCTGTATAACAATAACTTTGGGATTGGCACATGCAAATGTTCTCTATAATTTTTCTGTTGTATGGTATCACCTCATAGCATTCTCTTTCACCTATAAGATGACTTAACAAAAAAAAATTAAGTTTGCTCTCTTAGGTTTTCAAATTTAGTGCAGAATATATAGATTTTTGAAGTATTCCCTTATGATTGTCTGGATTTTTATCTGATCAATCACTTAAGCAGTAATGCTTGTAAAGACTTGTCTTCAAAAGTTTACAGAAAGAAGCATTTAGCATAACAAAATACCAGCTGCTAGTAATACTGTCATGAAACGAGATCATAGCACAATGCAATGTTTGGCTGGTTTGAATTGTACTTCATGACTCATGGCGGGGGTGGGGGGGGCGAGCAGTGTAGGACTAAAATTCACCACCAAAGATCTAAAAAGTGATGTGAGACATTTGCGATGACTTTCATGCAAATTTTCATTCCTCATACACAGTCAATAGTATAAAATCATACTCATTTCAATCTTTGGGTGACTGAATTACAATTTAAATTGAGTTCACAGTCCTATTTCTTAGATTATAAAGTCAGGGGACATTCATAAGATAAAAGTAAGCTACTGAGAGGTGTGTTGCAGTCATTTGTGTAATTTATTTATTTATTTTTTCATTTGTGTAATTTATGACTACTGACCTTGATGGTTTTATACTCTGCTAGAGGGGGCTGGAGAGACTGCTCTTGCAGAGGACCCGGGTTCGATCTCCAGCACACACATGGCAGCTAAGAACCATCTATAACTCCAATTCCAGGAGAACTCCAGTTCCAGGGGAATCCGAGACCCTCTTCTGACCTCCACGGCATTGCATAACACGGGTGCACAAACCTACATGCAGACAGTACACTCATACACATATAAAAATAAATAAAATTAATAAAAAATAAAAATAAATTATACTCTGCTAGAAGAATTACCCTTTCCTCATTTGATGACTGTGGTTCTACAGTGGCTGAAGAATGAAATGCCAGGGGTTGGATTGACGGCACAGTAGTTAAGAGCACAGGATGAGTACATCCTGAGTACCTAATTTTGGTTAACAGAACCTAAAATCTAGCTGACAAACTTCAGAAACTCCAATTCCAGGAGATCCGACATCCTCTATTGGCCATCATGTGCATTCACATGTGTGCACTTACTATATATATTCAAAACATAAATAGTAGAGTCTCCAAAGAATGAGGTGCCCTGAAGGTAACTGTTAATTGTCCTGAGAATGATGTCCACCATCTCACTCATTCTCTTTTCACTGATATTCTGATAATTTCATACATGAAGATATTTCATTTTTACCACATCCACTCCCTCCTCCAACTCCTTCCATAGACCCACCACCATTTTTTCTTCCCAATTTGATGTACTACTTGTTTAAACCACTGAGTGCATTTAAGTCCTGCCTTCATATGGACAGTAACAGAGCCCTCCACTGGAGCATGACAACCTACCATGGGTATAATCACTGAAGAACACTGGCTTTCCATCTACACCCCCCAACTTCTGCACAGCAAAATAAATTGCTAAAGTCTCAGGTAGGGAGGAACTTCATCAGCCCTCCCATCATCAATGCCAGGATTGTGCCTGGCTCTCAACCCTCATCAGAGGAGCTTTTGTTTGCAGTATATGGCAATTCACAGAGACTCACCACTGTTCAAAGTACAGAGAATAAGAGACTCACAACTACTCAGCCTTAAATGGGAATTCTGTATTACAAGGGGTTGGGAGCATCATGGAAGAGAGAGTAGAAAGATTATAAGAGCCAGAGGTAGTGGAGGACTGATTAGAAACAGCATTTTTCTGAGGATGACAAGCCTGCATCTATGAAGTCACAGCAGCCATGACTTTGTGTATACTACCTGCATAGGTTCAACTTGTCTACCATGTTTTTCTTGGCTCTAAGACAAAACAGATTCACTTCTGAAATGACTTAGGTATTAAGTTACAAATTCTATCCTGTGAGAAAGGTTGAAAAACTAAAGAATTTGAGCTTTTACCTATCTGTATCAGTACTTCTTGAGTGTAAAGAAGAATATAGCAAAATAATATTGGATCATGTAGTATTTCTTGGCAAATATTCTAGATACTGTATCTCTATGATCACTGTACTCTCTCTTGCCCTGAGTTTTTCTAGAAACGTATCTAGAAGGTGTTCTCTTTACCAGGACTGTAAGAAGTATTTAGTGAGGCAGCTTGCCTTGTTTCAAAGCCCTGTGTTGCCTTTATCTGCAAAATGAGAATGGTATGGTGTCTGTTACCAGCTCAATGGCTTCCTGGAGGCAATTTATTTTAGGATACCAGAGTGCAAAATGTGTCATTTAATTGCTAGACACAAGATGAATACGGCAGTCATTATAGATGGCTATGTAGAATAAAACATCAAAGTGTCCTAGATAGCAGAGACAACTGGTTTTGATTAATACTCATTTTAGGAAGGATGTTGCTACATAGTAAGATATTTATGCTGCAAAATAATACCTTTCTCCAATTTCTGTTCACCAGGTAATTGGAGTACTGGACTCAAAAAAGGCACATAAGTTGGGATCAAGGTAATAGCTATATACACACACTCAACTGATATTAATTCTTAGAAATGCAAAATAACATTGGTCCATCATCAAGACCAGAGGATTATGTGAGGAAGGGGATAAGTTGAGAATTGTCTTGTATTCTCACAATACTCCCATTGTCTCATGAAATGTTGTCATTTCTATGGTACAAAATAGACACATCAGAACCTGAAATAACATCAACATTTTCCACATTCATGGGGGAATTACTTTCATAATTGCTACCACAATGGATGGGTAATTCGTATCACATCTCCTTTCAATTTTCCTATTTGGTTGATGCATAACATAGATGGATTGTGAAGAACAAGTGGATTATCATGAGCTAAATCAAGTGTGACTGTAAGTTTAGGAGCTATTCAGATTTGGCACTGCATCTAAAGCAAATTAGTGAATTTTGGCATCTGGCACGCAGTTGATGATCCAGTGAATCATTCCCCACTCTGTTAATAAACACCACTGTAAGAGGTTGACTTCCAGCTAGGTGATTAAGTATATGTCTTCATGATTTAATTGCATAACTATATCAAATATATAAACCTAAGTCTCCTGCAAAGGTGCTCCATCAAAGGGGCTTTTTTCTGAGTTTATCCAACATCTCTGCTGATAATAAGCCAAAAGAATAAGGATCATATCAGGAATTATAATAGGTGATATGTATGACAGAAGGTAAGAAATGAATCTCAAGAAAAATTAGCCAAGTGCTACCATAACAATGTTTCTACTTATGTTGTTGAAGATATGTTAACATTGTCTGCCATGGATAGCTGGTATTAAAACCCTTCAAGACCCTTTCAGACTATGCATATTAAGTAAAAGGATGAATAAAAATGTCATAATTTTGAGAAATACACTAAAGTTTTTGCAGAAAAAAATAATAAATATGTAGATCTAAACTGGTTGATAAGTCACGGTAAATTGGCTGAGTGGCAGGTAACTTGGAGAGAATGCACATGTATATTTGAGGAAAAGATGTTTCCTGAATAAATATATGGATAGAGGTCTTCATGTTCCCATCAGATGTAAAGGTATATAGACTAAACATAAGATCAAAGAGCAAAAGAGAAACCTCAGTGCTAGAGGATCTTAGTCATGAGAAACATAAAATATTGTGTATTTAGACATAATTATATCTTTTCCAGAAAGACTCTGAAGTAGCAAAGCTAGTTCATGGACAGAGGAGCTGTGGTAGCAGGAATTAAATTTACTAAACAATACAAAATGTTTAGTATTTGACTTGCCAATCACACACACACACACACACACACGTGGCGCGCGCGTGTGTGTGTGTGTGTGTGTGTGTGTGTGTGTGTGTGTATTTATGGCTTCCCACTTGGGATTATATAACCTCTCAGGGAACTAACTGATCACTGGAGAAAACTGGTAATTCCTCCTTCATTATCCATTGATCTCCTGTAGTTCTGTATACTGAGGAATGACCCTTGAAATTTCCTGGATCCACCTTTGTAGGTCAAAAGATGCCACCTGTGGCTACATTGTGCTGAATTACCTACTCCTCTGTTTACACTGAAACCTGGCCCTAGGTGTGATTTGCTAGCACTATCAACCCTTTGAGACAGTCCCTGGGATTAAAAACTCTAACAAGTACTTGTGATGTTTACAGAACATGAGGCAGGGGAGTCTGAAAACAGGCCCTGAGATATGACATCACTCTGGATATAAAAACAAAGTGCTGTGAACAAATAAACAGATACGTCTCACCATCAGACAGGACTCTCCAGTCTGTTATTTTCACATGTGTATTTAGCCCATCAGGCTTAAGTGGTGTTTGCTAGCAGAATTTGGCTGGGGAAAATCAATCAGATGTCAGCCTGTAAAGTCAGTGAGTGCCATCAGTGGGATGATTGGTGAGTTTGTGCCTATGGAATTTAGGCTGAGGAGTGCTAATCAAGCCAAGAGACAGCCTGGGGTTCCAGTAATGGCAATAGGGCACTGCGTGGTGTAGATGTTAGATGGAAACAGGTGGACTAGGAAAAGGCTATCAGCCATTGCGCCTAAGGTTTAAACATAACTACTGAGGGCTGCCTTTCATTCTTTTCCCCCTTTCCCTTTAATCCAGTGGACAAGGTTGTGACCACGACTCTGAGTGTAGTGGAGTAAGAACCGTCACACCTTGATAGATGAACTGATTTTGTCATTAAAAACAGATCTTCGTCTACTACCATACTGTGTTGATTTCATTGGTGTAGCTTCCTTATTATGTTGACAATGCCTTGAGAACCAATGGGTGTTCTGTCCCTCTGTCTCTTACATTCTTTCTGCCTCCAATTCTGTGATGTTCCCGGAGCCTTAAGTATAGAGGTTGCATTGCAGATGCAGGACTAGGCACCTCCCAAACATTTATTATGTGTGTGGAATTTAATAATAGTCTCCACCTGTTGCAAAGAGAAGCATCTTTGATGAGTGATAAGAGATACAATTGTCCTTATATAAGGATACATGTGTAGAATTCAGTAAGTAATTACATTGATGTGAGGAAGTGATAGAATTTGGATTTTCACTAGGGTCTATGACCTCTCCAGCCATGTGTGCTTGGCTATGTTTCTTATATCAAGCATGATTTTCTACCCACTGAGTGGGCCTTAAATTAAATTAGACAGCTGCTGATTACCTCCAAGATCAAAGTGCCACTACTGCACCAATAGAAATTATTTTCTGGGCCAATCTTTTTCATGATTCATAGACTTTACAGTTGGATAATGTTATTGAGTGGATTTCTCCTTGGTAGTTTTCATAGTACCTTATGATGCTATGAGAGATAGTCCTCCAGGGAGAAATCCCCAGCTCAATTCCAGCTCAGCTGTTCCAAGTCCTATGTCCAAAGTAGATCCTGCCTTTAGCGATTGGGCATGACCTTCAAGTTGTGGGAGGTAATAGCCCAATTTATTATTTGGGAATTCATTGGCCTACCCTAACCAATAATTCAAAGGCAAGTTTCCCTTACTGGGGTTGTGTTATAAAGCCCTCAGCAATACACTTGCAGTCTTGTGTATATTGCATGTTTAATTTTCAATAGGCTCATGAATCTTTGTTCAAACAACCTAAGCATTATCTATTGCTCTTTCTTTTTTTAATATTATTTATTTATTTATTTTCATATGTGTATGAATGTATTGTCTGCATGTAAGTTGGTGCACCTGTGTCGTGCAATGCCGCGGAGGTCAGAAGAGGGTGTCAGATTCCCCTGGAACTGGAGTTAAAGACGGTTCTTAGCCACCATGTGGGTGTGGGGATTGAACCCCAGCCCTCTGCAAGAGCAGTCAGTGCTCTTAACTGCTAGGCTATCTCTCCAGCCCCTATTTATTGCTCTTTCTAATCTCTCCATAGTGCTTCCTAGTCTCTCATTGTTTTAGTATCCCCCAGTTGCTCCATGTCCTATTGGATAGCACTTGTTTCCTATATTCCTCCCTCTCTCAAGCAACTTCCTCCTCTTTATCCCATGGTTCTTTTACATTCTCCTGTCTGTTGAGATTACATTAAGATATGCACTCAGGAGCTAAGATCCACAAATGGGAGAAAGAATGCATTGCTTGTTTTTCCATCTGGTTTATCTTACTTAATATTACAATTACTGGGTCTCTACATTTCCTTATTTTTGTTTACCTTTGAGAGGAACTCCACTGTGGCAACTTACCACATTTTCATTATCCATTCATTCTTTCGGGACATTTAGGATGTTTAGTATTTCATAGCTATCATGAGAAGAGCCCTAACAAGTACAGATGAACAAGTATATCTGTAGTAGGATATTGAGTCCTTGGTAGTCTGCAAAGGAGTGGTATCATTGGATCATATGGTAGATTCATTCTTAGTTTTCTAAAGAGTTATCCACATTGATTCTCACAGTGGTTAGACCAGTTGGTAATCCCACTTGCAGTGAATGAGGGTGCCACTTTCTCTGCATCCTCCTCAGCATTTGGTATCATTCGTTCTGTATGTAGATCATAGCCCTTCTAACTGGGAAAAGATGACATCTTAACGTAGTTTCACTTTGCATATCTCTAATTATTAATGATGTTCAACAGCTTTTAAGATATTTTTCAGATAATTTTATTTCTTCTTTTGTACCCTCTGTTCAGATATTTAGGGGCTCATTAAATTGAGCCATTTTGTTCTTGATTTGAGAGAATTGTTGGCAGCTGAATACTGCAGGGTGGGGGGAAGCTGATCTTGTTTAAGTGATTCTAGATAGGCTGACCAGACCCCAGTGGATGAAGTTCCACTGAGGATTGCCTGGTACACGAGCATGATCTGATCAACCTTATAGTAAATGACAGAATGTGTGAAATCTGGTAGGGAGCTATGAAAGGGTGTGGATGTGGGAGGGGGTGTAAAGGCGATTAAGATGTTGTGGAATAGAGTGTATCTCCTTTGAAAAGGATTTATCACCAGACAAGCTATGGAGCTACAAAGATGGAGTCTGGTTTACTTACAGGGAGGGGCTAAGGGCAAAACCGAGCCCCTAGCAAGATGTGGGCATTCCCTCTATGCTGTTCAGGGATCTCTGGGACTCTGGGGCACTGCTGAGCTATATAACAGCCAGCCACAGTCACGTGGGGCTGGGGCTTTCTCTCACCATTTCACCATCATGGGCATAGGGCACAGAATTCATGCCAGGACTCGGGGTGGCCATATTAGAAAAGGAGACCCACCACACTGCTAGTGAGTGTATGTTTATTGTCCTCACTTTGTAGGGAAGCCTAAAAAATTCTCTAGTCTAACTAAGATTGGAGATTCCACTCCTTGTGTTTACTAGTAACCAGGGAACGGAAAGTGGCTGAGGTGGGGTGGGATGCTAAGTGCATGGGGACGCATGCTGGCATACCCTGGGAGGAAAATTCTCTGCAATAGATGTTTTGTATGAAATACACAAAAATTTAATAAAGTTTTTAATGTGTATTCTTTGGAAAGAATGAGATAGTGAAGATAGAGATTATGGTAGAAGTGACAGGAAAATATCTATGAAGCCTGAGATTTTATGCATTGGAAGAGAAAATTTTCCATGGTTCAGCATACATATGGGAGCCTTAACAAAGTCAAGTAAAAGAATCTCTAACAGTCAAGGGATATCCTTCTTTCATACGGCTTTACAAAGGCTTGAAAGAGCCTCTCACAGCCTGACTTATGAACCTGTACTTGATGGGGACTGATTGAGTCAGTCTGGATCCCATGGAAGTGGAGAAACTGAGTAATATTACATCTCACTTTTCTTTGAAATCGAGACACCTTAATAAGCACACAGTGGAGTACTTTACACATGTGACCAAGGACATTTAGATCACACCAGCTGAAGGTCCCATGGATATAAAAGAGGCACTCTACTATGGTAACTAGCATAAGAGATGTGGTGTTTGAAGACAAATCCTTGGGTCAGTTAAGACTGAAAGAATTTAGTAGCACTTTTCTTTTGGGGGTATAAGCTATCTAATTGGACTTAAAGCTCAAGCAGTATGAAAGAATTCATGGTGGCACTGTAAACACAGCCAAGTACACATAGCTTAAGTGGTCCTGAAGCCTAGAGAAAACCCTCCATTTCTCATATCCCTAGATAAACATAATTTCTTACAGTATACTAAATACGTATCCTTATATTTATAGGCACATATACCAGTCAACACTCATCAAAGGAGTTCTTTTTATATAATACAGAGTCCTTTACTGAATTCTACAATTGATCATACACAGAATATAAGTGTCTATAAGATGATGATTCCTAAGTGACATGTCTACAGTGGAAGCTCTCCACCTCAGGGTCACAGCACAGAAAGAGGGGGGATAGAGAGAATACTAATGCATCTCTTGTTTCTCACCAATGAAGCTTCCTTATGCAACAGAGGGTAATGAACACAGAAAACCACAAATAGCCAAATGTAGAGAATAGGAGACTCCACAGTGTTTCCCTTGATAAGACTCATATTAAATATCTCCCGCTAAGGGTTCAGGGAGCATTGCAGAAGAGGAGGAAGAAATATTGGAAGAGTCAGGGGTGGTGCATAACCATAAGGAAACAGTCTTCAGCCTTCTAGGAACTTGTTCAGATGCACTCAGCAGAAGACCCATGCAAACTGAATGATACAAAAACAGCATAGAGCTAGGGAAATGGACCCAGTGTTATTGGCAGCTGATGACTGCTAACTAAGGGATAGTTGATTTTTTTAAGGGAGTTATGCTAGACTAGCTAAGCAAGCTCCATTGGATGAACTCACACCAAGGGGGCATTTGGATACACAAACATGAGTTGGTCGGCCTTAATATATGTGATAGCATGCATTAAATCCTGTGTTGCAGATGGGGAGGGGGTCTACATATGATTAAGATTTATTGTATGAAATGGACAAAGTCAATAAAATACACATAAAAAAAGAAAGAAATTAATTCAGCAGGCTCAGTATTGGTATGGGACTTCAGCCAGGCACAATGTTTATGAGGAAGGAGAGGCTCTGGCAACATCTGAATGATTTAAGCTGGTGTGTATACATGGTCTATAAGTAATCCAAGGGGAAATGGGATAAGCAAAGCAGATGAAGTGGTCTATTTGAAGTTAACTGTGGCAAGATGTGACCTAAGCCGGAGTTCTAAAGAAGACAGCAGCAAACAAATCCCGCATTTCTGAGCTTCTGGAAGTCTGTATAGCTTGACACCAGTTCACAAAAGACATTATAGAGAGGAAAGATGGAGCTTTTCTTAAGTGTGGGCACTCATGCTCCCAAACTCTACAATGTACATTTCCCCCCCTGCAAGATTACACACTGGACTTGAGACTGTACAACCAGTCCAGGGTCCATTCAAAAGTCATATGTCATTTATTAAAAGGCATTGCCACAGTGGAGGCTCAGAATTTGTTAGAAGCAAGGGAGCCAACTTCATAGCAGGCACAGCAGTCCTGGTCCTTCTGTGCCTAAGGCTGGCAGGCAGGGCAGTTTAAACTGGTCCGGCAAAGAGTGAGTTCCACAGATCTGCAAGGGTCCCACATCTACAGCAACACCACAGGGCTAGGAGGTAAGACAACTCACAGAAAAAGACCATTGATTAAGAGCAGCCAAGTAAGACTTTTTCTCCCAAACCTGGTATGTACACTGCACTGATTTTTTTTTCCTAACTCAAATTCTTTTTTCCTTTCTTTAATTGAAATTTCATGTGTTTTATACAAATTTTTCAATCAGCCTCAATACCCTTTATACCCATAGGCCTTCTTCCCACCCCTGAATCCCACCTCCCCACCCCCAAGTTCATACATTCTGTTATTTGTGCTAGGGTCCTTCAAGCCAAACTATACTCCCTGCCCACTTCTCAGTGCCAGCTCCTCCCCTGAGCTCTAGTCAGCCTATCCAGAGTCCCTCTCCTAAAGAAGGCCAGGTCTTCCTCATCTGACCACTATCAGCTGCCAATACATCCTCAGCCAAGGTTTGTCTCTGCTACCCATTTCTGCAGTTCTGTGCTGGGGTTTTGTCCAGCTGAGCTTGCCCGGGTCTTGTGTACACTGATACCAATGTTATAAGTTCATTTATTTTAATGAAAAATTTTCTAAAAGTAATGAGCTCTTTTCTGCATTGTGCTTTCCTAATATTCCTGATTTGGTAGTTCCTTAGCTGCCCAAAATTAGTTTCACTTACTTATAATATATAATGGTAGGCTTTAAGAGATCCTGGCTACCCTCTATAAAAAAAAAAATCTCATTGGAGTTACAGAGTTGTTAAGAGCATTGGATACTCTTGAAGAGGACCTGGATTTCATGCCTGGTATCCTCAGTGCAGCTCACAACTGTCTCTGACTCCAGTTCCAGGAGGATCTGACACCCTTTCTGGCCTAAATGGATGTTGTACACATGTGGTGCACTAATATGCATGCAGACAAAATGCTCATACAAATAAACATTTTTTTAAGGTTCACAGTACAAACCCTTTAATGTCATATAGATTTATAAATCCATCTGAAAAGACAACAAAACCATAAAGTATTTTAATAAAAACACCCTATACAGATTAGGAAAGTATACAGCAAAGGAACATTATCAAAAGCCATAAAGTTGGGTGAAAATCTAATTGCTGAAATGAGCTACAGAAAAAGACATTGTTTTGCAATGGAGACTCCACAAATCATGTTATTGCAACTGCTGTTGGTTGCGTATCAGAAACAGACCACCTACCTTTGCTGTCAAACATGAAGAAATCAGATTGGGGTCAAGCTGAAAGCTCCTAAAGTGTTAGGAGATGTTATGAAGTCTACTGATGAAGAATTGTTACTGACAGACTTGCTTATTAAGGGACCCCGTATAATATGTTAACAACATGCTAGCAAAGAGACAACTGCCATGGTAACAAGTACATTACTTTTATGGGTGGAACCAACTCCATTCTGATGGTATTTGTGGGCTGCTTCACAGGGTGGATCTCACATCCAGTACTGTCAGTCAGGGTGAGATCCTCTTGCACGGGGGGTAGTAACCATCAGTGGGAAAGAAAATGCTACGGTTCTTGTAAAGAAACATTATATGCTTATCAAACTCTCTTTGAAATATTTTTATTTATGAGTAATGAATACATTTGCCTTGTTCTTGGAGGAAAACTTCTTTTCATCCAGTGAGAGGTTGTTACTGATTCACTCCTAGCAATTTAAACTCCTGACAAAAATGACTTAATTTGCCCACCGATCAGTTACAAATGAAAAAAAAAAAAATCAGATATTTATATCACCCCTTTGAAAGGCTAAGGAAGTATTAAAGAAAAAAAGGGGTCAGATAGAATACAAAGGCCAGAAAAAGAAACAGAGTTATGTAGCCATTTGCTCTGAAATGAAACACCACATTCTGTAGAGAGCTAGGAGGTTCATAAGTGTCAGGAAGCTCAACAAATCACAAGACTTCTAAGGCCTTCCTGTCTGTGGAGCTATGTGCAAGTTGAGCAGGAAGAACCAAGGAAGCAGATTTCATGATTCCTCACCAGTTCTGGGGTGAGATGCACTTGCCTTTGAGTCATCCATTCTCTTGTGAGAAACCCTTTACCCCAGCTCCTTTAAGTAGCTCAGTTAAATGCATTTGCTCACCAACTAGTCCTAAATGTTATTGTTTCTTGGATGCATCCTAATATACCATCTTGGGTAAATTGACATTCCCTTGTGTATGTCCAGGAAAAGTTACAATTGCACAGGATACTCTCAGGTAATTGAAGAAAGTTTGAGATCCTTGACACTGAGGGACCTTGAGGGCAATTCACAAGTCTTCCTGAAGTCTGTTTCTAGGAGTTTGAAGCAAGATGAGTCTTCATGTTTACAGGGATTTTAAGGGCACATTTAGCTAGCTATTCATTCAAGAATTTCATTATTGGTGACTTATCAAAAAATAAAAAAAAGGTTCTGCCCAAAGATATGCTTTTAATGAATGTTGTAGATTCCAATTTTTGTGAGTGATGTCACAATCTGAGTACGGCAGTCTCAGAACAGCACTCTGAAATGAACATATGCTATTTTCTTATAATTCTACAATGGTAGGAAAAGTAATAACCAACTATCAATAATTTACTAGTCTATCATTAATAGACTTATTTAGTATACAACTTTTCATTATTTCTGATCTTAAATTTATAGATAATAATTCAGCAATTATGAATGTTTAGGATAATTTATAAAGTATAATTTCTTCTTTTTTCTCTAAAACGACAAGTATACTTACTTCGCTTGAGAGAGGAACTCAAGCAATTCAAGCTGAACTTCAAGTAGCAGAATGTAGCTGAGAATAGCCTTGAAGTCTTGACCCTCCATTCTCTACCTCGGAAGTGCCAAGATTTCAACCACTTTCATTTACGTATAAATTTAACACATTTTCCAAAATCAAATCCCAAAGAAGAACCATAAGACTAGCAATGGTAAAATTTGCAAGACATTTTTTTCTGCAGATATTTGGTTATCTTTCTTTGAGAAAAAAGAAACTTGATTTAAAGAATCAATAGCAATGCAAGTAAAACTAAGTCATTCTGGAAAACACAGGGTCAGCAAGCAAATGCTGCAAATACAAAGAAATTACCCAGAGGCTTCCTCTCAATGCCCATTAGCAGGGCAGATCTGGCAACAGGATGATGTGACCTTTCAAGAGAGCCAGAAACTCTAGGGGGAACATGTGGTAAGGATGCTGCCAACTGCCTTTATTAACTTGGATCTACATCTCAGCTACAGGTATTTCCAGTCCTCTTCTGCAGACACACTGAGCTCCATCTGTGACTGATGAATATTTTTACTATGGTGTTACAAATTATGGTTTTAGGCACTATGTAGCTTCTCCCTGAGAATTCAGCCACATAAAATATATTGTGTTTCATGATTCTGTATATATTTCCATGGCATAAATTTTAGAAAAAGAAATGGGGGTACTCTTTGCTGCTGTGATTTATTTTTATTTCCAAAAGACAGGAATTTCTAATTTTATACTTTATGGGTGATTACAAAATCTGAAGTAAATTTCCAACAGATCCTATGGTAAATAAATTTTCAAATGGTAGTTAGAAACACCACTATGTATACTTTGAATCATATCTAAACCTGTGTAGTCAATAAATAGACACACAATTTCATTGTAAATGGGAAGGATTTGACAATGTTGACATTCTGACTAATTTAAATGTTATACAATTTCTAATTAGCTTTATTCTACATGATGAAATTGTTTCTATAAACGAAGACAACTTTTAAATATTTTTTTTCAATTTGATATTTAGTTTCCTAGATTCATTCCTCAAATATTTTTGCAATGGAATTTATTATTCACTGAATACAAATGTTGACTTACAGATCAACTTACAGTCAACAGGAATAGAAGTCGGGAATGTAGACAATTCTTTTCTACATGATGGAGTTAGAAATGAAGACCTTCGGGGCCGGAGAGATGGCCTAGCAGTTAAGAGAGCCTACTGCTCTTGCAGAGGACCCGGGTTTGGTCCCCAGCACCCACATGGCGTCTTTAACTCCAGTTCCAGAGGAATCCGACGCCCTCTTCTGACCTCTGCGGCATTGCACGACACGGGTGCACCAACCTACGAGCAGACAGTACATTCATACACATACAAGAATAAATTTTAAAAAATTTAAAAAAAGGAAATGAAGGCTTTCAGGAGGATTAAGAAAGCAAAGTTGGGACTGGAGAGTTGGCTTGGTGGTTCAGAGAACTGACTGTTCTGCAGAGTGCCCAGGTTCTATTCCCTTATCCACATGCAATAACAACCATCCCTATCTCCAGTATACAGAGCATCCAATGTCATCTTGACCTCCACAGGCATTGCACAACACAGGTGCACTTCTATATATGCAGCCAATACAATCATACACATAAAAATAAAAATAATAAATAAAAATTTTAAAAAATATATAATTTTTTCTTGTACAACTTCCTCAATTTTATAATACATGTAGAAATCAAATATTAGTTCCTTTAAATTTATAATCTTGAATCAATGTGATATTTCCTATTTATTAACAAATCCATGTATTTTATTTACATTTTAAATTTTGATTCATAATTTCCAAAGTTTCCTGTGATGACTGCAAACTCAGCACTTCCAATCCATCATACCCCAGAATTTTCCTTGCTAACCTTGGAGCCAGGCCTACCCCAATTCTGCCTCCTCAGATCTCTGGACTATCTTCCTAATCCTGATTAGCTAAATCCTTAGGCATACTTAAGGCCCTCCACAGGTGGTCCCCACTCCCATTTTCCCCTAGCTCCTGACTTTCCTAACACAGTCTGGCCCTGCTATCACCCAGGTAAATCAGATCCTGCCCACTTTATCTCTACTTCATTCCCCTGCAGCCACAATACTTCAAATATACCCAATCCCACCCTGTCCCCTGATAGTCTGGGGGCCAAATCCACTCCAACTCCACTGTCTAGGATCTCTGGACTAGCTTCCTTACCCAGACTTGCTCAATCCTCTAGCCAGATCTTCTAGTGTAATTTGTTAATGCCCTCCACAGGCAGTCCCCAGCCTCACCCTCCCTGAACTCCTAATCTGACTAGCCTAACTAATCCCCTGACCACCAAATACCCAGACCAGCCTACTATCTTAAAATAATCTGAAGCACACACCAACTAATTTTTCATATCTGAGCAAAAAGCAACCCAGCTACATAAACACTATAAACAGAACCAAAATCTAATAAACAAATGCAGAATGTAATATCCTACTTAACACACAACCAACAAAATACAACCATGTACCCAAACAGCAGGACAAATACACAAATAATGTGAAAAACCAGGAGAATATGTCCCCAACAAAATCCATAAATCCTACAGAAAGAATCACACTGAAGATCCCTACAACATAGAATTTAAAAGACAATCATAAACATGATGAAAGATCTTAAGGAAAACACAAACAACTGAAAGAACTCAAAGAGAATAAGAATAAACTCATGACAGAATCTCAAGAAATACAAATATGCAGCTGAATGAAATCAGACAATCCAGGACTTGACATGTAATTCACAAAATAGATAGAAATATTGAAGCAAACACGACCTGAAATGAACATGGAATTGAAAAATTCAATAAGCCAGTTGGAAACAACAGGAGAAAGCCTCACAAGTAGAATGAGTGAAACAGAAAACAGAATATCAAGACTGGAAAACAAAGTTGAAGACCTGTAATCGTTAATCAAAGGCTATGTAAAAATTTAAAAAATAAAATAAAAACCAGCAATGAAATATGCAGGACGTGTGGGACAACATGAAGACACCAAATCTATGGATCATAGGGATACAGGAAGAAGAATACCGGGTCAATGGCCTTGAATAGACTTTCAGTGGATTATAGAAGAACATTTTCCTAATTAAGGAAAACCATGTCTACAAAGATGCCAGAAGCACATAAAACACCAAATAGAACAGTAAATTCCCACAGCATATCATAGTAAAAACTATAATTGTACAGAACAAAGAGTGGTTAATGAAAGCTGCTGGAGAAAAACAAGTAATAAAAAGTATAATTGTACAAAATAAAGAGTGGTTAATGAAAGCTGCTGGAGAAAAACAAGTAATAACATAGGAAAACTCATCATGACTACAGTTCGCTTTTTGATGCAATCTATGAAAGCCAGAAGAGCCTGGACCAAAAGATTCTCAGTTCTAAAACATCATGGATACCAACCCAGAATACTTTATTCAGCAAGGCTATCGATCATCGATGAAGAAGAACTGAAAAATGTCCATGACATGAACAGGCTGAAAGAACTCATGTCTGCCAAACCAGCCCAACTGAGAATACTCAAAGCAATACAAAAGACTAAAGATAGAAAATGAGTATTTTTATTATATATTATATATATAGTATATATATATATAATTGGGCCACAAACATAAGCAAGTTAAAATGACAGAAATCAATACATAATAGCACTAAACATCAATGGCTACTACTCTCCTGTCAAAAGACACAAGCTAGCAGAATGGATTAAGAAAGAAAATCCAACTTTTTTTGTCCTCAGGAAACTCATCTCACCTTCAAAACAGGAACTCCTGTAGGATGAAAGGATGGGGAAAAAATTCCATACAAATGGCTTTAAGAAAAAAGCATGTGATACAATTCTAATATCTGACAAAGAAACTTCAAATTAAAACTAATCAGAAGATATAAAGAGGGTGTCTTCATTCCAATCAAAGAAACAATTTATCGATAAATGATTTCAGTCATGAACATGTACGCACGAAACTCTAGTGCACATAATTTCATTAAAAAGTCTACCACAGGACTATAAAACACAGATTAAAAATAACCCAGTAATACCCCATGATCTCCATTAGACATATCAACTGGATAAAGAATAGACATCTGAATTAAATTGACCTCTTACATCAAATGGACCTAACAGATTTCTACTGAATATTCCACCCAATTATCAAAGAATATACTTTCTATTCAGCAGCCCATACAATTTTCTCTAAAATTGACCTCATTCTGGGTCTCAAAAAAATCTCCACAAATATGAAAAAATGAAATAATTCCATGCATTCTATCGGAACACAGTCCAATAAAGCTTATAATCAACAGTAAAAGAAGCTCTAGTAACTCCACGCTCCTGAATGGCAAATGGGTCAAAGAAAAAAATTAAGAAATAAAAGTATTCCTGGAACTAAATATAAATGAGAATACAAAATGGGCGTGGTGGTGCATGCCTTTAATCCTAGCACTCAAGAGCAGAGGCAGGCAGATCATTGTGAGTTCAGGGCCAGCCTGGTTCCAGAACAGCTGGGACTACAGGGAGACCCTGTCTCAAAAAGACCAAAAGAAAAGAAAAAGTAAATGAGAATACAACACACAAAACCTCTGGGTCACTCTAAATGCAGTCCTAAGGAGAGAAATTTATAGCTCTAAGTCTTTACATTATAAAATCATAAAGAACAGATATGAATGACTGAACAGTACAAGTCATGATTCTGGAAAATCAAGAACAAATGAACCCCAAACATAATAGATAAGAAATAAGAAAAGTCTGGCCAGAAATTAATAAATAGAAACAAAAGAATACAAAATAATCAATGAACCTAAGAGCTGGTTTGTTGCAAATTAAAACCAGGAAAATGGAAAGCAAACAAGGAGGTAAAAGAAAGAGACTGAGGGGCTGGAGAGATGGCCTAGCGGTTAAGAGCGAGGACCGCTCTTACAGAGGACCGGGGTTCGATCCCCAGCACCCACATGGCGGCCGAGAACCGTCCAAAACTCCAATTCCAGGAGAACTCCAGTTCCAGGGGAATCCGAAGCCCTCTTCTGACCTCCGCGGCATTGCACGACACGGGTGCACAAACCTGCATGCAGACAGTACATTCATACACATACAGAAATAAATAAAATTAAAAAAAAAATTAAAAAAAAAAGAGACTGAAAGCTGGGATAGTAGAGATCAGATGCTACAAGAAGGAAAGCAGGGAAAGGGGAGTGTTTGGGAGATGAGGTGAGATGGGCATGTGGGAATCCATGGAGGTAGGAGAGGAAGGAACTCACTCGGGAAAGTGGGAATGGTGGGAGGTGGTTGCTAACAGAGAAAGGGTGGCTATAATGGGGTGTTTTCAATGGGGAGGGAGGAGAGACATTGGACGGGAAAGATAGGAGATAAATGGAGCTTCATAAACCAGGGAAGCCAGTGGGAAATGCGTTGGCTCTGGAACCCTCTGAGGAATGCACGTATGGTGTCTGCACATTAGGGCATGTGTACACCTGGGGGCTAAATGGCAAGGAGCCCAATGCCAGACAGGATAGACTTCCCATCAAGTGGCAGTCAGAGTAGTTCAAGAGACTCCCCAAATAGCACAGACTATTGCAGGAGCTCCTAGTTATCTTCAAGAACTCAAAGACCCTACTGCTATAGACAGGACACAATCAGACACAAGACTTGTAGCAATGGAGCAGGAACTGACCCGGAACTCTTCTTCCTGAAGTTTAGCTCTCATAATTCTAGAACTGGAGAAAACTGATCAATGGTCCAACCCAACCCTATATCCTAATAACCATAATGACTGGCAAAGAAAACTTCCTCTATTGATGCAGGAGTGGTACTGTTACGTGGGAGGTAATCACGGTTAACTAATTGGACTTAAAGTGCTCTCAGGGAGAGTGAACTCATGGGTGGCCCTGTAAATGAAACCAAACAGACATGACTAGAGAGGTGATAGTTCCTAGAGAAACCCTATCTCTGTCCTATATCTAGACAAATGAAATATTTTACCATATGCTGAATATGGATCATTATATTTAAAGATAAATATACAGTGTACCATTCATCAAAGCAGCTTCTTTTTGCAACAGACAAAGGTTATCATAGAGTTCCACAACTGGTCTTACACCTAAGGATCATGGGACATAGCAGAACAGGGGTAAAGATAAAACTAGTGCATCCCTCAATGCTCACCAATGAAATGTCCTTGTACAACAGAGTGTGATGCACACAGAAGGTTAAAACTGACCAAGTTTTAGAGAATAAGAGACTGCAAACTGTGTGTCCTTGAATAGTACTCCTGTATTAAAACTCACCCATGTATTGCTAAGGGACAATTGTGGAAAAGGGGGGGGGTGATTGTAAGAGCCAGGGGATGGTCAATGCCAGCTCAATCAGACAAGGGCTCAGAGTGGATCAAGGGAAATGGGTGGTGGGCTAGTCTTAGCCTGGGAACTGTTGGAAGCTAATTACCAATAAGTAATGTAAAGTAGACCTTACTTATAATCTCTAGATAGGCTGACTAGACTCCAGTGGATGAACTTGCACAAAAGGATATCTGGGTAAAAATCCTTGACTTGATAAGACTCAACATGTATAATAGAAGGCCTGAGATCTGGCAGGAAATACTATGGGGGGGTATGAATCAGGGAGGGACATTAAATTTAATTAAGAACTATTGTATGAGTGTACAAAAATCTCAATATTTTTTAAATCCTATTACTTTTAAATCCAAGATGAACATGAAGATTTATTTAATGCTTGTAATGTATCTGGAAGATTTTTCCTGTTATACAAAATATTTCCTTTAGTATATAAGATATCTTTACATACATATTCTATTTTTCAAAGACTACTTTGTGGTTTCATTCTATATTTGAAGGTAGTTTATTTTATTCTTTAACTCATTAAATTCATATATAAGTCATTAAATTCATATATACCATTTACTTTTCTCATTGGTTTGAATGTTTACATTAATTTAAAATTTTATTTGCTATGTATTTGAAGTTATGAATAATTCATAGATATCAATTTGAGTATTAGTGTTAAGTATTTATGTAATAATTTCATTATGAGCTACTTGTAAATATGTTTTTCATTTCCGTTGCAATTTATGCATGATTAATGGATATATTTTCATCTTTTAAATGTGGTCAAACTGTATTGGCAACATGATTTTTAATTTTAATATGTTCAGACTTCTTATACTTATAATAATATGGAGCTTCTTATTATAAGTATAAGCAATATATAATTAACTTTCAAGTAAGCTTTAAGGGAGATACAAAATTCTCAGTTCTGATTTGTCACTGAAGTTATGCAAAATGGCTCATCACCCTATGCCAATCAGCAGGTTTAAATAAGTAATGACTGGAACAGAATTTTAAAACATTACTGACAAGATGTATTTATTAGGTTGGTACTAATTGGGTAGCAAGGACACCAATTGTAACTGATATGGCTAGACATTAGAATACAGAATCTGATACTTAAATATTCAAATTTTTATTTCCAACTCAGATTTACAGTCCTCCTGCCTCAACCTCCCAAAGGCTGAAATTGTACATGGTATGTGCAGTATCAAACCCATCTTGTTAAGAATTTTATGTACAGTTGTTCATATCAGGTAAAGTTCCTAACATTGTGGCCTAAACCCAAGAGCATCCTAGCTCTCTCCAACAAAAACCTTGATATTCCACATTATCACTCAGTTTTAACCATCTTATGTTTGAAAATCTGATCTGGAATAGGAAGAGTTTGGGAATTCATCGCTCATTTTCTGAATTGAAAGCACGGATGCAATTTCTGTAGGCAATATCCTGGGGATAAAGCACATAGAACTGTGCTTTAGGTATTTTTTTAAATGCATTGATTTCTTGTTCACTTCATACATATTGAACATACTTAGAACTCCTTTCCTAAATGCATGCCCTGTAGCCCCACTGACAAATTTCATGTGTTCTTTCATATATGTTAGGGACTATTGAATCAAGATTGTGTCCACAGGTATCCCTTGGTGTGGGTTAATCCACTGGAAACTGGTCAACCCATCTAGCATAACATCCTTAAAGACAAGCAACTCTCCCTTACCCAGCCATTCCTCAGCTAATGCTGGGGCTTCTCACCCACTTCTAAAGTTCAATGTTGGGTTTCTCCTGGTTTGAGTTTGCATGGGACTTATGCATGCCTCCACCATTGCTATAAGTCCATTTGAGCAAGTTTCCAGCTTCCAGGAAAATTATTTCCTTGTGGTTATCTACTACCTTTAGCTTTTACATTCTTTCTGCCCTCTTTTCTGTAATGGTCTCTGAGTCCTGGGTGGCAGAGCTTTAATATAGGAGACTGATCTATGGCAAACATTCTTCCTCTCTTACTCTGTACATTTTGGCCAGTTGTGTGGCTTTAGGGATTAATCACCATCTGTTGCATGAGGAAGCTCTGCTAGTATGAGTTTAGAGATGCATTAATATTCTCTCTGCCCCCTGTTCTTTATGTTCCCTGAGCTTTAAGTGTAGAACTTGCATTATAGATGTCTCAGTTCTGGTATCACCTGAAAAAAATTTATAAAACTTTATACCATTTTGTAGCTTCTCCTTTGCTATTGCAGAATTTATCTGAATTTCAAATTTGCACTTACTACCATAATTGAATGTAACTTGGGGTTTCCAAAGCATGAGATATGCATCTCTCAAATATAGGTGAATTTGGGGATATGAATTAAAAAATTAAATTCATGGTAAGTTCTAACCCTAACCAATATTGTACGGGTGTTGGTTTAATGGTCTTCGAATCAGTAAAATATGTATTCTAATGCATGTTCTATATGCCAAGATAAAAGAGCTTTTCACAGTGTTTCATCAGATAAAACAAGCCCTATTGTATGCATAATTAATAGCTGTTACTGCATAAGAGTTTGATGTTTATATCAGTGGTAGAACAGTTATGATATTACCTCAAAATATAGATGAAAGCCAAACATATTAAGCTCTAAAGGGAAAAAAATCACAGTTATTAAGGGATCAATGCTTATCTGCAATAATTACCTAACGAATCAAAAGATGACTGAAAGAGACATATGCAAATCTAGAAATGAAGTCATCCTACAGACTCAGTAAAGCAAAGCATTGTAGAGAAAAGAGTTTGCAGCATGTGTAACCAGAAGCACCTGTCTTTATTAGGAAGAGAAACAGCCTACAGTTTACATTTCTTTGGCATTCACCATTGAACCTAGGGCCTCACGTGAGCTAGTCAAGCCTTTACTCCTGGGCTCAAAGATTCCACATTACATCACAGTGACAAGAAGCTGTTTGCTTGTTTGTTTGAGTAACATAGCTGTAAATCATCTGCTTCCACCCACACAGGACATAACACATGCACTCTCTAGAGGAAAGCAGCAATGTACAAATCCCCCTGTTGCAGCTTCACAGAGTAGCATAGAACAGACCTATTGACCAATGGAACAAAACTGTAGATCCAAACTTGAGCACATACAATTTCAGCCACCTCATATTTGACAAGGGGGCCAAGAAGACACAATGGAGGAAAGACAGCATCTTCAGCAAGTGATGTTGGCAAAAATGGATCACCACTTGTAGAAGAATGAAATTAAACCCCTACCTCTCTCCCTGTACAAAAGTCAAATCCAGATGGAGCAAAGACCTCAATGTGAAACCTAAAACTCTGAAGGATGATAGAAGACAAAGTTGGCATCAGCTAACAAGACATAGGCATAGGAAAAGACTTCCTAAATCAGACAGCAGCTTCACAAGAACTAAAGTCAACAATTGATAAATTCAGGACCTCGTTAAACTCAAAAGCTTCTGTACATCAAAAGAAACATCAAGGAAGTGAAGAGAAAACCCAGAGAGTGGAAGGAAACCTTCACTGCAGACACATCTGACAAAGCATTGATTTCCAGAATATATAAACCACTCAAAACACAAAGAAGAAAGAAAACAAATGACCCACTCAAAAGATGGAGCAAAGAACTGAGCATAGACTTCACAAGTGAGGAATTAGAGATGGCTGAGAAACATCTTAAAAGTGTTCAATGTTAGTAATAATGAAGGAAATACAAATTAAAACCTCTTTAAGATACCATCTCATTCCAATAAGACTGGATAGGATCGAGAAAAAAAAATGATACCAAGTGATGGAGAGGTTGTGAGGAAAGGGGAACACTCATCCACTGCTGGTGGGAATGTAAATTTGTACATTCACTGTGGAAAGCAGTTTGGAGAACACTTGGAAGACTCAAAATGAGCTTACCACCTGACCCAGTCATACCACTCCTGGGTATATTCCCACAAGACTCATCTTACTACAGAGATTCATGCACATCCATGTTTATTGCAGCTTGTAACAATAGCAAAAAGCTGGAACCAACCCAAGTTGGCTGATGAGTGTATAGAGAAAATGTGGTACATCTACACAATGGAGTTCTATGCAGCAGTAAAGAAAGATGAGATCATGAACTTTGCAGGTAAATGGATGGAACTAGAAGATATTATATTAAGTGAAGTAACAGAGTCCCAGAAAAACAAAGGATGAATGGTATCCCTCACCTGTGGATGCTAGTGCCAATTAGCTAGTTGTAAGTATTTCTTGTGCAGGGCTCCTTGAACTTTTGTCCAAGTAGTTGGGAGTGATGCATATTGGAAAGAACAACAACAACAACAACAACAACAACAAAAGACTGTTTCAAAGAACTGACTGAAATGTTGAACTGCTCGAAACAGTCAACTTCCACGTTGAGAATTTTGAAAAAGACTGAAAAAACAATGAAAAACATGTTTGACAGAATGTATAAGCTCTGGTGGAGTGTACTGTAGGGATGGGTACAAGTGTCTAGATTTGATTTGTAACATAATCTTGCAATATATATATATATAAATATATATATATATATAATATTATATAATATCATAAATAAATAAATCTATAATAAATAATATATGAACTAGGTATGTTAAAAAAACAACACGGGCTGGAGAGATAGCCTAGCAGTTAAGAGCACCGACTGCTCTTGCAGAGGACCCGGGTTCGATCCCAGCACCCACATGGCGGCTGAGAACCATCTTTAACTCCAGTTCCAGGGGAATCCGATGCTTTCTTCTGACCTCTGAGGCATTGCATGACACGGGTGCACCAACCTACATGCAGATTGTACATTCATACATATACAAAAATAAATAAAATTAAAATTAAAAAAAATAACACAATGGTGCTCCTAGTGAATATTCATAAACAATATTATTGCCAATCTTTTATAGGAAATTAAACAATTTTCCATAAGAAAACTAGAAATTTTAAGATCTGGTATATCATAAATGTTAGATTGATATGGCTCTTAGCGAAACAAACATCACAAAACTTTCCATAAGCTTAGGAGGCTAGATTTCTCCTATCCATTCCTACACTGTTGGGGTTGACACATAGATTCCACCTATTAGGTCCTGCATTGCTGGGATTCACTTTATGCTATCCATGCACACTTGAAGGTGGTTCACAGAATTCTCTGAAAGTTTGGTTTGCAAATGACAAGATAACAGTATGATTTATAATCAGTAATAGAATAAAATATAGAAAATAAATCTGTTTTATCAAATATTGGAATATTTCAGGTTACAATGCATTGGCAAAACTTCTCCCCATTATCTGGACTTATACTTTACACGATAAGGCTTCCTTGGCTGAAGAATGTTTGTAAAGGAACTAGGCCAAGGATGTTTATTCCTAATGCTGCCAACTGCAGAATGGCACTCCACCAGACAAAGCTTTACTTGGATATGTCCTCAACCTGCAAGCTCTGCTGAAGTGATCAGGATGGGCTTTGAAGCAGAAGATACGGCCACCTGGAGAGAGGGCTCCACAGTGCAGCCAGGTAAGTGACAAGCACCTCTGTGTCCACAAGCGTTGGTAACTACATGTTATGATGTTACAGGTTTTGCCTGAGAGTAAAATACCTGGTTATGATGAAACAGGTCCATGTAAGGTGCCAGGAAGCCCATGTGTAGGCATTTCATCAGGTCTCCTCATTCCTCAGGTAAAGATAAAGTGCATCCTGACCAGGTTGGGACAATCCCAATAGATGGGAGCCTTTGGATCTATCCCAGGCTCCCACCAAAACCAGATCTTCCCAACAGAAATACAAAATTTGGAGATTTCCAGGTACAAGAAGAGCAGATGTCGCTGGCTCTTGCCCTTCAGCCACCCACAGCCATGTGACACAGTCCCTCAAAGTCCTTCACAGGGCCTAGAGCAGTCTTTTCTGCAGCTACTGATGCTTAGAGAAAGCAAAATGTTACTGATTTATAGTTCTCCTTAGATTTCTGTTATCTTTTTCTAAATTTGAATCCGTTTTGTTAAAGAAATATTGTTTTATAATTTTGTGGATATTTTTGTTATGTCTTTCAATCTTGAGCTGTAGCCTAGTGATGACAGCTGTTTTTGACCAGTATTTACCTGCTATAAATTTCTTATGTTATATGTTTTTCAATATTTTTCATTGTTTTAGAGCAACAATAGCAGACGCATGAATCGCGTTAGAGGATTTAATGATTGATGGGAACAATTTGATCTTTTAATTTTGAGATGAATTCATTCACCTTTACACAATTACTGATGTTACTAGTTTTTGCTCTTTTGCTTTCACCTTCCTCTATTGTCTCACCCTTCTTAGAACCAATCAACTTTTATTTATTCTGTTCTCTCCTGTATTAATTACTATCACGGTCACGTTTTGTCAATTTCATGCTGCTATAATAAAAATACCTGTCACAGGCAATTTTTGAAAAAAAAACAGACTCAGTCCATAATTGTGTTAGCAGTAAAGTTCAAACAGGGTGGTGTCAGAATGTGAGGAGCATCCTCTGACATCGCAGCGCAGCAAAGAATCAGAAGGGAAGCAGCCACAGGGACACAGGGCAGCCCAACTTTATGAAGCTAGATTGATCCTTGAAAAGCTGTGTCAACTCTACATGGGGCTGGTGTTTAGGACTCAGCCCTTAAAGACTTCTCAACACTGGCCACAAAATGTCTAACTTGGGAAATATTGCAGAAAATGTACAAACCATGCCCAAGCCAAGCACAGTTCACTAGAAACATGCTAAGCTCCAGTTATGTAAACTGATTTCAACATTAGGAAGAGATGTATCATTTGTCTCCTCACCTGAACCCTGACCTATGCCTCTAAGCTTCTTTGTGATTCAAGATTTGCTATTTTCCCAGAATAATGGGAATAACAAATGTTCAATTCCTCTAGAGATCACCTGATGTACTAGACACAGACATGCATTATGGACACACACTATGGATTTAAGGTTATATCAGCAGCAAAGTAACATAAAATTTGCAGACCAGTGCGAGCCCATTACAGGCTCCCTACAGTGTGTTGTAAGTGCTCTCCTCCAGTCTGAAATGTATGCATTGAATTTTCTGTAAATGATTAAACAGGAGAATGCATCTTCTTTCCATAAGCAATAGCACGTAAACAATTATATGAGAGTTCAAATCTGTATAGCAACAAAACTTCAAATATAATTTCTGGATTTCACATCCAGTTTACATTATCAAACAGAAAAGGAAGATTTTCTTTGACTTCCCTTTCTCTTCTCAACAATTCAACCTGTTTACTTGCTTAAATATTTAATCAGTTAACAAAGATTCACTAAGCCTCTACTTATACAACATCATTGCCAATGTTGTGCATCAGTTCAGATAGCCTAAGAAGCAGATGGCAAGAAGACCACACGGTAAGTTGGAGTAATATCTGTAACAAATGAAAGATCTGTATATTACCAATTCTGGAACTCTGTAAGAGCTTCCATCTGTTGCAAAAGAAGCTTCATTGATGAGTGCTGATGAGCATATTTGTCTAAAAGTAGAGAGATACATATTTAGCACATAGTAAGAAATTACATTTGTCTAAGGATGTGACAGCTTTGGGGTTTTCTCTAAGATTAATGACATCTCCATCCATGCATATTTGGCTATGTTTTCAGTACCACACATGAGTTCCATCCCATTGAGTAGGCTTTGAGTCCAGTTAGGAAGCTTCCTCATGCAACAGAGTGCAATGAACACAAAGAACCATGAGAGTCCAAAATGTAGAGAAGAATCTGCAGAGTGTGGGTCCTTGGACAGGACTCCTGTATTAAAATTCACCCACCCAGGACTCAGGGGGCACTGTGGAAGAAGGGGCTGAAAGACTATAAGAGCCAGGGGAAGAAGTGAATGAAAATATGGAAATAGTGTCTTACAGGCTCCTGGGCCCTTATTTATATAAACCTACAGCTATGGTGTCAGCATGCACAACACACATTCTAATTCAAACAGACAAAAATCCAGCATAGAACTGTGGAAACAGGTAGCAGGCCCCATTCTTAGCCTAAGAACTATTGGCCACTGATTACTGCTGGGTGAGGAAGAGCTTCTCTTAAATGGATGGACTTTAGATAGGCTGACTAGACACAGTGGATAAGCTTGAACTGAGGAAGGTCTGGGGACACCACCTGACTCAATAAGCCTTAACATAAATGCCAGAGCACATGAATTCAGTGCGAGTTCTATAGGAAGGTACTGATGGAGAAGAGGGTATAAAGATGATTAAGATGCAGTGTAAACTTGTACAACCATTATGGAAAGCAGTGTGGAGAACCCTTAAAAGACTCAAAATGAGCCTACTACCTGATCCAGTCATACACTCCTGGGTATATACCCACAAGACTCATCATACCCCACAGGTGTTTATTGCAGATCCATGTTTATTGCAGCTCTCTTCACAATAGCAAAAATCTGGAACCAACCCAAATGCCCCTCAACAGATGAGCGGATAACAAAAATGTGGTACACCTACACAATGGAGTTCTATTCAGCAGTAAAGAAAGATGACATCATGAACTTTGCAGGTAAATGGATGGAACTCAAAGCCATTATGCTATGTAAAGTAACACAGTCCCAGAAAAACAAGTGGCAAATGATTTCCCTCATTTGTTGATGCTAATGCCAAATGCCTAGTTGGCAGGCAAACTGAACAACATTATTGTTATATTTCATTTTATTTGAAAGCAACTACGTTGTTATAATGTAAATCTCTTAGATTTCTCTAGAATCAGGCCACCACTTATTTTCAGAATCTGTAATTGCTGTATATGGGTAGAAGTTACATATTCATATTTTAGAGTAACATAAAATTAAAGGAGGAAAATGTGAATTCTTAAACATAAAAAAGACTGTGAGAAAGATGCAGAACATTCATGGCATAATGCATAAATGGTAGGGTAAATTGAACTGAAAAATCTCTGAAATACACAGAACATCAATAAAAAATGAAAAAAGATAAAAACAACAAAAACACACAAAAATTCAATAAAATATATTAATACTGTCAACACTATTTTTTAAGATGAAAAGCACCTTTGAGAAAAACTGAATGATTATATTTTGTTTGTCCACATCTGGAAAAAGGTGTTATTTGGGGGGAGGTACATTACCATACGTCTTGAGGTCAGATAGTATGTTCTCAAACATTTATCTCCTTTAGTATTGAGGCTACTATTCAGAATCTTTTGAATTTTCACATAGACATTAGAATTGATTTGTGGACATTCACAAAATAACTTGCTGGGATTTTCAGTAGCCTTGCACTGAATAGAGAGATCCTGCTGCTAAGAATGAAGCCTTAATGATCTTAGGGCTTCCTGTTGTTGACACAAAACACAACCCTTGCTCCAAAAATAGGATAGCTTCCTGTTGAAATATGAGTCACCCTCACTAGGAGCATGTCTTCAGGTTGTCATGAGTGACATATTCCAATGTAGAAGTGGTTATATGAACGTTTATAGTCATAGAAAAAAGGATCCTATAAATCAATGCATTTACCAAAGCCTTCAATGAGGACATTCGGTAGGCAAATTACAAGTACAAAATGGCATTTCTATTGTAGGTTTTAGACACTAAATAATGAAATTCTTAGCTTTTGTATTGCTGATAGTGAGTGGTACAAAATTTTACACAGTAGCCACAAAGATATTATAATCAGATACAGTTGTTGGTAATTCATGACTATTAATGGAACTAAAGACAGCCCATAATACTCTTGCCCATTCATCTAGAGCATTAAAATCTCTCCTTAAAAGAGCAAAAAAAAGAAAAAAAAAAAAAAAGAAAAAAAAGCCTGGTGTGGTGACGCATGCCTTTAATCCTAGCACTCAGGAGGCAGAGGCAGGCGGATGTTTGTGAGTTCAAGGCCAGCCAGGTCTACAGAGTGAGTTCCGGGACAACTGGGGCTACAGGGAGACCCTGTCTCAAAAAGACCAAAAAAAAAAAATCTCTCCTTAATCACAAATTTCCTGTCAGTTATTCTGTCTGCAAAATCTTCAGAACCAACATTTTATGGAAAGTCAGTTTACACTATCCATAAGTATCAAAACTTTGATAGGTTTAACCTTCAAATCATTCATTATACTTATTAAATTCCTTCAAATTTGACTTTACACAAATGTCTATCATTTTATTTACTCTTATTAATTTTGTTTAAGTTAATTTAACTAGTATTTTGTTTGTAACTTTAAATTCTAATTCCTCATTGTTGGTATGGGATAGCCACAGAATTTTGCAACCTTGCCGTAATTTGTTATTAGTTTTAATTAATTTATTTATTTATTGATGTTTTGTGTATTTCATACATTATTTTTCATTTCTCTTCAGGCATATTCCCCTATCCCTTCCCAGCACCCCACCCCATCCCATCCCAGATCATGCATTCTGCCATAACTATACTGAATCATTCTCGCAGTCTTTTCTTATACTTAGGAATTCACATTTTCCTCCATTAATTTCATATTACTCTAAAATATGGATACATTTCTCTCCACCCATATAAAGTAATTACAGAGTCTGAAAATAATTGGTGGGTGGATTCTAGAGCCCATAGAGAGATTCACATTATAACAATGTAGTTGCTTTCAGATAAACAAAAATATAACCATAATGTCATTCAGCTTGCTTTTCCTCTGGGGGATTTGGTAGCATCCACAAATGAGGGAAACCATTCTCCATTTGTCTTTCTGGGAGTGTGTTACTTCACTCAGCATAATGGCACCTGCAAATTTCATAATGCTATCTTTCTTTACCTCTGAATAGTACTCCATTGTGTAGATGTACCACATTTTGTCATCCACTCATCTGTTGAGGGGCATTTGGGTTGGTTCCAGCTCTTCACTGTTGTGAAGAGAGCTGCAATAAACATGGATGTGCATGTACCTTTGCAGTAGGATGAGTCTTTGGTGTATATACCCAGGAGTGGTATGACTGGGTCAGATGGTAAGCTCATTCCCAGTCTTTTAAGGGTTCTCCACACTGCCTTCCATAGTGGTTGTTGTACAAGTTTACATTCCCACCAGCAGTAGATGAGTGTTCCACTTTCCCCACAACCCCTCCAACATCAGCTGTCTTTTGTTTTCTTGAACTTAGCTAGCCATAATGGAGTGAGATGATATCTGAGAGTGGTTTTAATTTGTGCTTCCTTAATAATTAATGATGTTGAACACTTTTTAAGATGTTTCTCAGCCATCGTTATTTCCTCATTGGTGAAGACTCTGTTCATCTCTTTACTCCATCTTTTGAGTAGATCATTTGTCTTCTTACTTCTTTGTTTTTGTTGAGTAGTTTCTATAATATTGACATTAATGCTCTGTCAGATATGTCACTGGTAAAGATTTCTTCCCACTCTGTGGGTTTTCTCTTTACCTCCTTGATTGTTTCTTTCCACTGTACAGAAGCTTTTGGAGTTTTATGAGGTCCCATTTTTCAACTGTTGACCTTACTTCCTCTGTGGCTGCTGTCTGATTTAGAAAGTCTTTCCTACACCTAGGTTGTTGCCAAATTTTGCAGGTTGTTGCCAAATTTTTCTTTTATCACCTTCAGGGTTTCAGGCTTCACATTGAGTTCTATGATCCACTTGGAGTTGATTTTTGTACAGGGGGAGAGGTAGGGGTTTAATTTTGTTCTTCTATAGATGGTGATCCAATTTTGCCAGCACCATTTGCTGAAGATGCTATCCTTCCTCCATTGAGCATTTTTTGCCCCTTTGTCAAATATGAGGTGGCTGAAATTGTATGAGCCCAAATTTGGATCTTCAATTTTATTCCATTGGTCAACTGATCTGGGTTATTTTTGCTAGTACCAGGCTGTCTTTATGACTATGGCCCTGTAATATAGTTTGAAGTCTGGTAGGGCAATCCCCCCTGTATTGAATTTTTCACTCAGGGTTGCTTTAGCTATCTGGGGTCTTTTGTTTCTCCATATTAATTTAACGTTTTTTTTCCAAGTCTGTAAAGAAGCTCGTAGGGATTTTGATTGGGATTGTGTTGAATCTGTATATCAGTTTGGGTAAAATGGACATTTTTACTATCTTAATTTTCCCAATCCATGAGCATGGGAGGTCATTCCATCTTTTGATATAATTTTCACTCTCCTTCTTCAGGGGCTTAAAATTTTTGTTGTAGAGATCTTTGGTATCTTAGTTAGGTTTGTTCCCATGTATTCTATTATTTTTGAGGCTACTGTGAGTGGGAAGGTCTTCTTGTATTCCTTCTCCACTTGTTTATTGTTGTAAAGAAAATCTACTGATTTTTCTAGGTTAATTTTGTAGCCTGACACATTACTAAAATTCTTAATCATTTCTAGAAATTTTCTGGTGGCGTTTTTAGCTTCCATTAGGTAAACTATCATGTCATCTGCAAAAAGGGATAGATTAACTTCTTCCTTTAATTTCCTTCTCTTGTCTTATTGCCTTAGCAAGTGTTTCAAGACCTATGTTGAAGACGAGTGGTGATAGGGGGCAGCTTTGCCAGGTTCCGCCTTTAAGGGAAATGGTTCCAACTTTTCTCCATTTAGGATGTTGTTGGTAGTGGGTTTGGTATATGTGGCTTTGATCATGTTGAGGAATGTTCCCTTCAGTCCTATTCTCTCTAGGACTTGACAATCTCTTCTTGGTTACGCTTTGTTGGTTCCCAGGATTTCAGATATTCATCCATTTCTCTTAAGTTTTCAAATTTAGTGGAGTATAGACTTTTTAAGTCTTCCCATATGATTGTCTGGATCTTTATTTGTTGTGATATTCCCACTTTCATCATGAATACTGTTTAATTGAGGATTTTTCCTCTCTCTTTCTCTCTCTTTCTTTTTGTTTTTTTTTTTTTTTTTGGTTAACTTTTTTTTTTTTTTTTTTTTTATTTTTTCAAAGAACCAGCTTTTGGATTTGTTGATTTTATATTTATTGTTTTCTTTGCTTCTATTTCATTGATTTCTGCTCTGTTTTTGTTATTTCTTCCTGTTCTGTGGGTTTAGGGTTCATTTGTTGTTTGTCTCTCAAGTTGTTTTTAGCTGCGAGTGTCAGGTCGTTTATTTGTTCCCTTTTCTGTTTTTTTGATGTGGGCACTTAGGGCTATAAATTTCCCTCTCAAGCCTGACTTTGAATTATCCCCCAGGTTTTGTTGTGTCGTATTTGTACCATTGAATTAAATTTTTTTTTTTTTTCCAAAACCTTCTTTTTTTTAATTTTCCTTCCCTGACCCATTCATTGTTCAGGATTGTGTTGTTTAGTATCCATGTGTTCTTGTAGCTAGTTGGAATTATTCGGGGGTTCATATTGAGCTTTATTGCACTGTGGACTGATAGAATGCATGGAATAATTTCTATCCTTTTGTATTTATTGAGGTTCCTTTTGTGCCCCAGTATGTGGTTGATTTTAGAGAATGTTCTGTGAGGTGCTAAGTATAAAGTATATTCTCTGGTATTTGGGTGGAGTACTCTGTAAATATCTGTGAGGTCCATTTGGTATATTGTATTGTTCAATTCTGATGTCTGTCTGTTTATTCTTTGTCCTGTTGATGTATCCAAGGGGCTTAGTGGGGTGTTGAAGTCTCCCACTATTAGTGTGTTATGATTAATCTGTGTCTTGAAGTCCTACAGAGTTGTGTTTATAAAGTTAGGTGCACCACAGTTTGGTGCATAAACATTTAGAGTTGTGAAGTCTTCATGGTTCATTGTTCCTTTGACAAGGATGTAATAGCCCTCTTTCTCTTCTGATTAATTTTACTTTGAGATCTATTTTGTCTGATATTAGAATAGCCACTCCAGCTTGTTTCTTGGTACCATTTGCTTGGAATACTTTTTTCCATCCTTTCACTCTAAGGTGGTGTCTGTCCTTGAAGGTGAGATGGGTGTCTTTTAGATAGCATATAGAAGGTTTCACTTTCCTAATCCATTCTCCAAGTCTATGCCTTTTGATTGGGGAGTTTAGACCATTAGTATTTAAGGTTATTATTGAGAGATGTGTGTTGATTCTTTTTACCTTATTTTTGGTTTGCATTCTTAGTCTAGGTTTATATTTACTCTGTAATGATTTTGTTGCTTTCTCTCTTTAATTGCTTAGGGACAGTTGCTTCTTTCCCCTGTTGTTTGGATTTCTTCAAGGATTTTCTGAAGTGTTGGTTTCTTAGACATGTATTCTTTCATCTTTCTCATGTCCTGAAAGATTCTTCTTTGTTCTTCAACTATGATTGACATTTTTGCTTGGTGTATTAGTCTGGGTTGGCATCTAAAGTCGTTTAATACAGGGAATACTTTGGTGCACATTCTTCTAGTTTCATAGTTTGTGCTGAGAAGTCAGCTGTAATTCTTATGGGTTTCCCCATATATGTAAGTTGTTTTTCTTTTGCAGCTTTCAGTATTTTGTCTTTGTTTTGAGCATCTAGTGTTTTATCAATTATATGGCATGGGGAATTTCTTTTCTGGTCTTGTCTGTTTGGTGTTCTATGTGCTTCTTGTATTTGTGTGGGTTTATTTTTTTCAGTTTGGGGAAATTTTCTTCTATTATCCTGTTGAAGATCTGGTCAATAGTGTTGTCTTGGGATTCTTCTCCTTCCTCTATCCGTATGATGGGGAGGTTTGTTTTTTTCATAGTGTCCACATTTCTTGGTTGTTACACTCGTGTTTTTTTTTTTTTATTTTCATAATCTTTACTTGAGCATTCTAGTTGGACTATGTTATCCTGCATGTCTGATATTCTTTATTCTGCTTCTTCCATTCTGCTTCTGAGGCTTTTTCCCATCCTTTCCTGTTGATTGGATGGATAAATGATAGATTTCCTTTTTCATTTCATCCTGTGATTTCTTTAGTGTTTCCACTTCTTTCTCGAGCCTGTCATTCTCATCTTGTAGGTCCTTGGTTCGTTGGTCACTTTCTTTTTTCCTTTCAGCATGGGATCTTTTCAGTGTTTCCACTTCCTTCTGGAGTTTGTCCTTTTCTCCCTTCAATTCTGTCCAACATTTATCATTATCTCCCTCTAGGTTCTTCTTGAGTTTTTCAATCTCTCCCCTTAGTTCTGTCCAACGATTGTCATTATCACCCTCTTGGTACTTCTTGAGTTTTTCACTCTCTTCCCTTACTTCTCTAATTTGTTTGAATATGTCCACAATTATTTTTCTAAAGTCCATGTCTTGGTTTCCTTCCAGGGAGATCTGATTGTGGGAGTCTTCCATAGGGTTGGTAGAGTTAGGTGTGGATTTATTATGAGCTTTTCCCATGTTGTTTGTGTGTGCGTGTGTGTGTGTGTGTATGTGTGTGTGTGTGTGTCTTTTGTATGTGGATTTGTTCGTTTATTTGTTTCTTTTTTTTTTCTTCTAAGTTTAAAGTATTTTTTTTTAACAAATCTAGACCCATGTTCCCACCCATTCCCCTACCCCGCCAGAGCTCATGCATTCTGCCAAACATGCTTTTCATCTCTTAGTCTTTCTCAATATTTTCCATGGGGAAGTTGACTGTTTTGAGCAGAAGTTCACTGTTTCAGTCAGTCCTTTGATGCAGTCTTTTCTGTTGTTGTTGTTGTTGTTGTTGTTTCCAAAATGCATTACGCCCAACTGCTTTGTACAAAAGCTCAGGCGGCCCCACACAAGAAATACTTACAACTGGGTAATTGGCACTAGCATCCACAGATGAGGGATACCATTCATTGTTTGTTTTTCTGGGACTGTGTTACTTGACTCAGCATGATGTCCTCTAGCTCCAGCCATTTTCCTGCAAAGCTCGTGATGTCATCTTTCTTTACTGCTGCATAGAACTCCATTGTGTAGATGTACCACATTTTCTCTATCCACTCGTCAGTTGAGGGGCGTTTAGGTTGGTTCCAGCTCCTTGCTGTTGTGAAGAGAGCTGCAATAAACATGGCCGTGCATGTATCTCTGTGGTGGCATACATAAGTCTTGAGGGTGCATGCCCAGGAGTGGTCATGGTTGGGTCGGTGGCAAGTTCATTCCAAGTCTTCCAAGGGTTCTCCCCCTGCTTTCCATAGTGGCTGACGAGTTTACCATTCCCACCAGCAGTGGATGAGTGTTCCCCCTTTCCCCACAAACCTCCTCCAGAACTTTTGGTATCATTTGTTTTTTCTTGATCCTAGCCAGTCTTATTGGAGTAAGATTGATATCTTAAAGTGGTTTTTTCATTGCATTTCCCTTAATAGATTAGTGATGTTGAACAGTTCTTGAGGTGTTTCTCACATCTCTAATTCCTCACTTGTGAGGTCTCTATGTCAGTTTTTGGGTTCTGGTGCAAAGTCTACGTTGGCTGAACAGCTGTCCTCTGCACCACCACTTCCGTAGGCTGGTCTTTTTGCAGGTGGTGTTCTGCAGGACATGGGTGAAGTCTACTCACCCAGCAGGGGACATACTGGTCTTGTGCTTGGAGCATGGCTAACTCGACCCCTGTTACACACTGGGACAGGAAGGTCGACTGTCCCAGGTGATACCAAGCCTCTACAGGGCACAGGCGTGCCCAAAGTTCCCAGGAAGGCAGCCCTCACCTGGTCATTTACAGGTTGTCTTTCTGCAGGTCAAGGGTGAAGTCTGCTCGCACAGCAGGGCCCAAGCTGGTCTTGTGCTGTCTAGTTTTAAATTTTCATTGATCCCTGGGAATTTATTTTCTATATGGCCAATTACATAATCTATGAACAGAGGTAATTTTATTTCATTCTTTAAATTCTGTAGAACTTTCATTTTCTTATATTATTTCACTAGTAAATATATTATTTATTATATTATATATATTATATTATATTATATTATGTCATTCAGTAAAATGCTAGGTAAAATAGTAAGATATCAGGGCCTTGTGCTAAGTCTTAGAGGTTGTAAAACATTTAATCTTTCATCATTGAGCATTAGGGCAAAAATTTTGTTGTTCGCATAGATATTCTTTAATAATCAAGCATGTTTTCCTTTATTGTTAAATTACATAAAGCTATATTTAATTATTTTATTTTATTATTATTTTGTGTGTATTTATATGTGTGTTTGTGTAAAATGGGTTTTATGAAATTATTTCTCACTTCTATTGATATATGGATATCATTGATTTTTAAATATTAATATGGTCTTGTATATCTGAGGTAATGCTACTTATCCATGACTAAAATTGGTTTTACATTTTGGATCTTCTTAAAGTTGTGTCGATTTGTGAATTGGATTCCCTCCTCTATAGTTTTCCTCTCATATGTTTCTATGTAATATAATCTTCATAGATGGAGTTACAAAGACTTTTACCTTAGTTTTGAAAGAGATCTTAAGAATTATTTTCTGATCTGAGATCTCCTGAGACCAGCTGAAGCACAGGAAGGTTGGTAGGAGCTGGGTGCTTCAGCAAGGCTGATTGTTGATTGACTTGATCTAGTTAATCTGTTAATCCAGTTGTCTTTGACTTAATTGGCTTTTGTTGCTGTGGGGATGGAGTTATCCTCCCAGCTGGTATAAAAGGTAGGGTTGTGTGAGACTAGAGATCTGAGAACTCCTGAGAACCAGCTGGAAGAGCAGGTACCAGGCATGGGTAAAAGCACTACTCCATCCCCCAACCCCCCCCCCCACCAACTGGAATTACAAAGCATCTGGAAGGAGGCAAGCAAAGGAAGCCTCAACATAGTGAAGAGGCATTTAGACTCACATTGGAAAAAAAGGCAAGGAGAAGCCCATATGCCAGGAACACGAAGAAGAGACAACATGGGAAAGGGAAAGGGGCAGGATAATTTCGTCTGCACCAAGCTCTTCTACCAACACCTGATGGATGATTTCCTACAGTGGGATCCCCCCGGGGATGACCCAGACAACAGATATCAGAAACACAATTTTGGGAAAATATTTAAAGACTACAAGATTATGAAGAGCAAATC
>VZQC01003371.1:1214969-1237353 GCA_009823505.1 Rhizomys pruinosus
GGGGCACATGGGTCTAGATTTGATAAATAAATAAATGTATATATATATATATATATATATATATATTAAAAAAAGGAATTATTTTCTAAAAGGTATTTGCATTGAATAGAGAAGATAATATTTACAGTGTAGCTGGACATCATTTTCTCTGTTTATTGGCTTCAGCTGTGAAAGATGATAAAGACTGAGTTTTCTTTCTTCCTGACTGCTCCTGGTTCACAGGTCTTTGGATTTGAGCAAGAGTCTGCACTCTTGTTTCTCTATCTCTTGGGACTTGGATGCTCACCATCAGCCTTCTGGGTGCATTTGAGCTTGTTGTCATTCATCTGATAACGTGATCTGAATCCCCAGCTGTCAGTGAAAGGTCTTATATTAATGCCCCTCTTTACCTAATAGTGCTCAGTGCTGGTTCTTGCTATAACAACTACAGCTTTAAGTTCCTTTTTGTTTCATTACCTTTTTATTTCCTTGTCTTTGGTCTTCCTTCCCTAAAATCATAAGGAGACCCTATGTTTTGAAGTGTGTTCATCTGTTATCCATGCATTCTATATTGAAGGTCTCTTCCTTGGGTGATGATATGTTGTTAAAAGAATTTTATAATCTATTGTTGAAACTGTTTATTGTGGGAATGAATTTTCTGGGAATGTCTCCTGCTACAAATAGAACTTTTGCTAATCTTGTAACCAAATGCTTGAAATGACTTAACAGAATGTATTAAATCTGTTTTCTTACTGTCTAATCAGCTTGATTAAATTTAATTTTGCTTGTAAGGAATAATGCAAATAATCTTACTAGGCCTTGAAAGCTCCTTGTAGTCAACTTTTGCAAGCTTTGATGAACACAGATCTTTAGTCTTAAACTCTTCTCCCTCATGGCTCATCTGTGCCCCTTACCCAGAATAGTGTATCTATGTGTGACTGTGTGTGTGTGTGTGTGTGTGTGTGTGTGTGTGTGTGTGCCTCTGTGTGTATGATGCAGGAGAGATGTTGGCTTAGGTTTATAATACCTGTTGGTGGTTTTATATGCATTTCTAGGTAAGTAAGTTCTGAAGAAGCAACTTCTTCCCTTGTAAAGTTCTGATTAAGGATTCTTTAAGACAAAACTCCTCATTCCTTCCCCATATTAGGATTGATGTGCTATGCAATAAGTGTAGGGATTGCCCTTTGCTTGAGAAAACAGAACAGTTCTGGGTGGAATCAGAATACTTTGGAACAGATCTGATTCACTCTTGGTTAAATACTTCCAGGAGTTATTTCTTCTTTTACATGTTCCTACCTCACTTTTGTTGATCTTATTCCTTAGACTGCCAACTTCAGAAACATATATTGGGTTTTTGCCTATGTTCTCCCTTTTAATATTCCAGCGGGTCTTGAAGTAGCTGTAATTGTCTAATTGCCCTTCCCATAGGTCAGATAAGACTAACCACTTCTTTCAAAGACTTGTAGTTATTGAAGAGAATTCTTTGGCTGCATTCAGCATGATTATTCTCAATTGGGTATAATTCAAAATGATTATTTTTATCCTACCAATTCCCCACAGTATGAAGACATTTTCTTCTAATGCCACTGTAAAAACCTGGGCATATGATCATAAACTCCATGTCAGTATTAGTTCCCTCTGGCTGTTCTCTGCAACCTCTCCACCCAATAGCCATGATCTTTCAAACTGTCCCAAGCTTCATTTTTATAATTTCCAGTACACAATTGGAGTGTTTCTTATACCCCTTGTAAGTGGCTTCTCCCAGTGAAATGACAAGTTTTCTGTCCTATCTTTTCCTCCACTTGCAAGGACTGATTTCCCCTGTGATCTCAAATCCTACTGGCACCCAAACCTTGAATTCCTATTAATCATTCTTTTCTGTTGTGAGGACAAGGAGGACTCACAACCTTTTACATTTTGGAACTAAAACTGAAGTTCAATTTACTTAAGGTTAATTTATAATGTTAGTGCTTATGCCAGGACAGAACAAAGTATCAACATAACTCCTCAAAGTCTGTCTTAATCAGACCATTCAACCAAAATAATAATACTAAAGTGTCCCTTGTAGAAATGCAAGGCCTGCTCAAACTCTATATGACATCTAAATAGACCGCTGTATCTCTACAGTTGGAATAAATTTTGTATTCACTGATATAAATGAAATTTCGTCCACAACTTTGAGCTCTTTGGAACACTGTGATATCTCATCTCATTTTGTGTCCTCAGTTCCTCCTTGAGTCTGCTCTTGTACAGAATGAAACTCAGCAGAGTTTGTTGAAGGAGCCATTTGATCTAAATATAACAAAACCTCTCAGGGTCTATATTATGTTTCTCTATCAGGCAAATGGCTATCAGCAATGTCATCAATAAATGTTAAATGAAAATCACATGTATGAACACATAAATGACTAAAATTTTTATTAGTCTTATAAAAACGTTAGCTCATAGCACAGTAAACATAATAAATTTTTCTGTTATAAAAATCAAGAAGTTTTATAAATATATTTAAATCACAGCTCTAGCTTTTTATAGTGGGCAATTCACACTCATCCTCTGAACCACCTACTCATTGTGAAATGAATAAATTAACTTGATTATAGTTTTGTTAGAGATTAAGGTGATAGGATTCTGTATATATTTAATTCCACACTGCACATATATTTGATGTTAGATAAATATTGCCTTGTTTTATAACCTATAATTTCATCCTGTTTCTTCTTCTATATGTTTCAATAATTTTATGGAGTAGATTGTCTGGGGTATGCATACCATAGTTGAATCTTTGAGTTTCAATGCAGAATAAAGGTGTGTATATATATATATATCCTGCCTCCTCAGGCCTGCAAAACTCATGTTCTCCCACTGAGCTACACTTCTGCCTCCAACATAATCTTCCATCTTCTAGTACTTCTCCCTTATCTCTTCACTTAACATTCTATGAATTAAATATCTCCTTACATTTTATCATTGTCTAGTGAATTATGCCTTTATTATATAATCATTATATTTTGAAACCTCACCAATTACATCTTAAACAAGAAACTTCAAATGTTTTGTTTAGTGGTAAATTCCAGCACTCAAAAAAGTGTTTGTCATACAATATGCACTTTACAAGGATCAATGGACTGAACTCATTAATATAAAGACAGTATCAAAAGGAGTGCACAAAAGGAGCTATAATCTCTTCAGAAATGCAAAGGTTATGACTTTCCTGAATCACCTCTGTTTTAAGAGTAGAATTAATGGCTAGCTCAATGGAAAGTGAGGTAAGGACTGACTGAAAAAGTTTCCCCTTTGTCTATGCCTGTGATCAGTCTCACAGAGGCCAGTTCTGTGACTTAATCATAAGAGAGACAAAGATAAAAGATCTAAGGGAAGCCTATTGTACTAATATATTCAGAATGCATATTACCATCAAATTATAGTCTAACTTTATGGGAAATTTGTATTAATAGTACACTCTCAATAAAGTATTAATCTGGCATTTTATGTAGTAGAGGCATAATCCTAAAAGTTATGCTTTCACACAATATAATGAAGCCTCTCAGAATGATAGATATTCCACTGCTGGTTGCATATAGTAATGAAAGGATGAGAACTTCTAAAATGTTCATTTATATTTATAGATGCTAGGAAATACTAGGCATTTGTTATACAAGTGATTTTATGTGATTTTTTTTCCAGAATCCCTTAGCAAAGTGAAAATTCATCTTCTGGAAAGCCGTGGCATTTCCCTTGCCCCTGGTGTACTAGCTGCTCCATGCTAAGTTTAGCCCTGTAGATTCTGAGGGTTGAGATGAGATCTCTCTTCCAGGTTACCTTGTGCCAGTTTGACTTTCCTCTTCAATAAAATCGTGATCCTCCAAGTGTGCAGATTTTGTGGAGTGGCCAGTTTTCCCTCTCTGAAACTCCCACAGTTCCACATACATTGTGGTGACTACTTTATTCATCAGCTTGGATAGGTCATGTTGACCCTTTTCAGTCACAAATCAATCTATTGCTGTGAGAGTTGATTCTGCTTTTTGGTTTTGCCTTTGTTTTGTTATTTTTCAGATGTGATTAACACTTAAGTCAATATACTGAGTAAGAATATCCCCAGGGCTGGAGAGATGGCTCAGTGGTTAAGAGCACTGACTGCTCTTACAGCGGACCTGGGTTCCATTTCCAGCACCCACATGGCAGTTAAGAACCATCTTTAGTGCCTGATGTGGTGGTGCACACTTTTAATCCCAAGACTTGGGAGGCAGAGGCAGGTGGATCTCTGTGAGTTCAAAGCCAGCCTGGTCTACAGAGTGAGCTCCAGGCCAGCTGGGACTAAAGGTAGACCCTGTCTCAAAAAGTCCAAAAAAATGAATATTCCTATCCATAATATAGACAAGTCTTATCCAGGCAAAGGCCTTAAGAACAAAGATTCAAGGCTTTGGAGGACAAGGCTCTGCCCAGGATTTCCCACGGAATGCATGTCTGCATTTCTTAGCTGCCACCACTTGGAGTTAAGACTCCACAACAACATTAGCCCTCAGCCTGCCTGCCAGCTGTCCTCCTACATTAGACTTGCTAGCTCCACAGTTACACCAATTCTATACAATAAATTTCTCTAGATAAAGGTAACTGGTATGTAGAACCAGGTAATGATATATGTACATAATATATCAGTTTTGTTTCCCTGTAGAAATCTGACTGAAATTGAATTAATAATTTCTAATTTCCTCTGAGACAAGAAGTTATGTCTTATAGTTAGAACTAGAGAATGGTATCCAGGGTGTAGTGGTTAATGATAATTTTTTTGTTGTATTAATATATTTCCCTTCTTTTTTGACTCGATAAATTACTAGAGAATTTAGTGCATTAATACTATGCACTAAATTACTTTTTCACATTAGGTTGAAAGTATATTAAAATGAGAGGAATTCTAGGAAAGGAAAAACTTCTTGTTCCCAAAGTTCATAATCTTCAGGTACTTGGAGATATCAGAGCTTGTGGCTAAGAAATGCTTTGTTGGTGAACATAAACCATAGTCAGTGGATGTGAAGAAAACCTAAAACAAAATGTTCTGAGTAAGTTACTCTAATAGCTAAGCCACTAAGGGACTTTACATATAACAGGGAGGAAGGGAAGGGTGGAGAAAGGGTTTGGGAGGTCAGGGTTCTAGAGGGCTGGCCAATGAGCAGGGGTTGCCTCAAGATCAAGAAGAGCCAGAAAGGACACTGGGACCATGCTGCTGTATGGAAATCTCAGCTTCTTTCCTGAGCTCACCTTGGGATGTTGTACCTCTCCTTAGAAAGCTATATAATAACACTGTTGTCCCTAGAGAGGTTCAAATGCTACTTAAAGCTTCACCTGTGTGGAATTTGCCTTTCCTTTAAGTCTGTTTCTAGAAAACAGGAACAGGACTTGAAAGGGCTGAAAGACACTATCAATCTCTTGCTGGTACACTGTTCATTTACATATTTGCATATCATATACGTATACATGTGTATTTGTCAACTTTTCTGTTGCTGTGATAAAACACCATTACCAAGGAACTTATAAAAGGAAGAGTTTATTTGAGCTTACGATTGACGGTTCCAGGGAGTTAGAGTCCATTGTGGTGGGAGGCATGGTGGCTAGAGAGGCATGTCGGCTGGAGCAGCAAGCCGAGGGTCACATCTTGCAAAGAGCACAGGAAGTAGAGAGAGAGCAACTGTAGACCACGAGGCTTGTTAAAGTTACTAAGCCTGCCCCCAATAACGTACTTCCTCTAGCATGGCCACACCGTCTAAGACCTCCAAAAACAGTGCCACCAACTGGAGACAAATGTCTGAATACTTAAAGCCTATGGGGGACACTCATTCAAGCCACCACAACATGTATGTATATCTTTTAATGTTTTAGAAATATGTGGCTCTGTTTTAACAGTCACTCTATTGAACTATTGTTTCTCTACTTAGATCAATATCATTTTATTCAGTTTCCATTGTATAGTATATCATTAAATCTTTTCAGTCATTGTTTTATTTTGGCTATACTTTCTACACTTATTTGCCTATTTATTGTATTTAAAATGTGTTGTCATTACAATCGGGATGTGAGAAAAAGAGCAAAACACCTGTTACTAAATTTTCATCTTGATGTAAGGAAATTATAATACAGATGCTTAATTGGCTCCTAACAGCTACAAATTATTTTTCAACAAATTTTTACCTTCATCTATACTGCAGCATTTTTTACTGTCACCATTATCAATACCAACCTTGCAAGTGACAATCTAAAGAATAAGAGCTTTCTTTCTAAGTAATGGGCTTTTAAACACATAACAATGATGCTTCCTCACAGTAAAATTCCAAATATTGAAATTAACAATGTGTTTCCAAGATTGATGTTAGATGGGACATCAATACCAGATTTTTCAAGGTAAAATAAAGACTTGAGGTTAATGAACATATAATACATCTATCATCTATCTATCTATCATCTATCATCTCTCTGTCTATATCTCAATCTAGAGCTCATCTATATGGCGAGTTTTGCTCTGGAAATCATTATTCTCTACTTTCTGAGTAAGAATTGCAGGCAAGACGCCAGACTTACCATGCATTTACTTGGGTCCTGGGTATTGAACTTAGGTGCTTATACTTGTATGGGAAGTGCGTTAACCGCCAAACCATCTCCTCAGCATAGGCTTTCTGTAGTTTGGGACTCGTCTATTTTACCTCTCAAGTTAAACGTGCTTTTTTTTTTCAATCTACTTTAATTTATTAAGGAGGTGGTGGAATAAAGCAAATTTTAAATATTCTACACTGTATTTGAAGTATTCTATCAAATACTGAAATCAATTATTTAAATAAATATGGAGAGACTCTTTTTATCTTGTGGTAAATATATATATATATATATATATGAATTATTTTTAACAAAGTGTTAGTTAATTGCACTGTAAACAATATACTTAAACTTCATATCATTTCTAAGTTCTGTGATGTGGTTTTCATGAATAATGGTAAAAATTGTTTCTTAATCTAAATTCTACTAAATTCAGTTAGAAAAATAAAAATAAAAATTGCTTCATATTTAATTGGATAGGAGATGATGGGCATGATTAAATATTGTGGAAAATACACAATATAATCAAGTTGTGTGGGCTGCTCAGTGGTGAAGTGTTAGCCTAGAGTCCCTATGTTCAGTCCAGTATCTATGTAAAATAAAATATGATAAAATAAGTGAATTTTGAACCAACTCATTGGAAGTCAGTAAAATATAATTTATGATTAGAATTAGATTTCTCTTCAAGAAAACAATAATGTCCTTACAAATCCTACAAATTTCCTTTGGGTAAGGAAATAGTGTTTAGGACAGTGTAAGAGCTAGGAAACAAGCTGCTGAGCTTCTCTCTAGGAGTAGTGGTGGTAAAGCTATACATCAGCTGCCCAGAGGGGAAACAGGAAACACCACAAATCTGTAAGACCGTATATAAGTGACAGTCAGATCTTATATCTGTGTTCTCTAACAACAGAATACACAGAGAAGGAGCAGAGCAGAACCTAGATGTAGAAATAAAAACTGAAGGAAATAGACAATCAAAACTCATAATTAAGAACAGAAATATGGGCTGGAGAGATGGCCTAGCAGTTAAGAGCGCCGACTGCTCTTGCATTGGACCCGGGTTCAATCCCCAGCACCCACATGGCGGCTGAGAACCAGTTCCTGGGGAATTCGACTCCTTCTTCTGACCTCCGCGGCATTGCACGACACGGGCGCATAAACCTACATGCAGACAGTACATTCATACACAGAAAAAATAAAATTTAAATAAAAAAGAACAGAAATACAACCATTAATCTGACAAACTATTTGAGGCATCTTTTGGCCATGATGCTTCAGCTTATATCACCTGTTCACATGTGTTCCCTTAGAACGTGAACTGCTTATCCTCACAGAAGCATGGAAGGTATGTGACTACCTAAAATGATAGGCTATACCAAAGATCTGTTAAAGTGAGGTAGTGAAATGAAGGAACTTTGTGTTTAAGGTCACTCCTAAAAACCCAAGTATTCCTCCAGTAATGAATACTAAGTTAAAGGTTCCTTCCTTAGCAATGTAGGCTGCAAAGGCCCTAAAGTGCTACAAAGCACGCATTGCTTGCTTACTGTGTTCTTGTGTAACTGTATTTTAAGCCATCTATGCTGAACTCTCTGTACATTCTCTCTCTCTCTCTCTCTCTCTCTCTCTCTCTCTCTCTCGCTCATCAGAAGAAATATCGGATGTGTCCTACCATATCAGATTATGCTCTTTTTTTTAATATGCAGTACTGTCAGATAAGAAAAGTCATTGTTTACTCCTTCAACTAAATTAACCACCTTCTATTATTCAATATATTCATTAAAAGCAGTATAATATATAATATTATATTCACTAAAATCAGGTGTTATGTAGAATGGAAAACATTCCAGATTAAAAGTTACTTAAATATAATATTTCAAGTATTTTGCATAATTGAATAAGCAAAGTATATAAGATAACCTAAGAATAGAGAGATACTATAAAACAATCCAAATTATATAAGAGCTAGAAAAAGAAATGTCTGCAACTTGCAAACAATCTGTATAAGAAAAAAAAGTAAACACCAAAGAAAACTAGAGCAACCATGAAAATACAATGACTCCGCAGTAGCCAGTGTGAAACAGAGTGGAAAACCATCCAAAAGATGAAAAGATCAAACAATTCCAGTGATTAGAAAATATTTTACTTTAAAATATGCATACATACCCACCATCATATACCAAAACTCCAAAGTCTGAAAATAAATGGTAGATTAAATTAAAATGGAAAAATGCGAATCAAGAAACAAGATATGGAAATAACATACAGTTTGTTTTCAGAAGCCATAGTTTTAGTATAAGTGCAATGGATCGGGCTGGTGTACATTAGCCTTTCCAGGTGCTTAAATACCATACTTAACGCCCATACAAATTTGGGCTGGAGAATAAGGGTATTTGTTTCCTTTGTCTAGAAGGGTCTCAGCGGGACACATGGGGGCTTGTCTTGAAATGTCCTGCAAAATGTGAGTCACCAGTCTTTCCTGTGAGGGAGGTCTTGGAGACGCCGATTAATTGGTACTTTCAGACCAGTGTCCAGATCTGATAACAAGAGGAACAAGGCTGCCTATCGCTTCTAAAAAAGGGAAGCCTGAGGCTGACACCATACCGTGATTTTGTCTCTATGTGGAATGGAACTGGTAAACTGAAAGGAGGCCAGGGGCATCCCACCTGCTTCAAAAAAAAAAAAGAACAAAATGAGTGACCCTGAGGAACACAGTAATCCCTCAACTGACCTTGAGGAACCAAACCTTGTTCAATCTGGGCTGTGTGGCCTTAAGCATTCCGCAAAAGCATATAATGACCAGATAAAATAATAACAGTAGGCCTGAGAAATTGTACTTTCAGATATAAATAACTTGAGATCTTAGTAACAAGACAAAAAGAAACAGAAAGAGAGAGAGAGCCACTGTGTTATGCCTGTCTTCAAATTCTTAACTGATGTGTGTGTATGTGGGGTGTGCATGTATTATGTTGCTCATCCACTATATATATTATTATATATATATTATATATTTCTCCAACTATATATTATATAATAGTATATATAATATTATATATATTCCAACTATATATATAGTATATATTCACAAATCTCAAACTATATCATATACTATAATATAATATATATTATTTTGCTTTTTTCTCTCCAACATATTATATAATATCTATAGTTGGAGATATAATATATATACTATATATATGATTATAAGTGGAGAGGAAAACCACAGCCCAACAAATAAGAAAGTGCGTGAAGTTTCTCCAGCCACAAAAACGATAATAAGACTTCTGCTTTAAAAACAAAAAAAAAAAAAAACCTTTGGAAAGACTCAGAAAAAGATGGCAAACATGTTGGCAGAACGCAAGTGATTCAGGTTGGGGTGGGGAGCTATGGAAAAGGGAAAGAGTCTGAATTGAATTAGGCAGCAAATGATGATGCTATAGGAAAAGCATTAATAAACAATAAAAAGAAAAATAAATCAAAAGAAGTTATAATGTCTATCAGAAAAAAGAAAATAGTTTATTTTCCACAGCAATCAAGTTAGCAATACATTTGATCTGACCACCATCTGCTTTATAAGTGAATGAATCGGAATTTTAATATATCCACCTTATATATATGACTATCTTTTCAGTTCAAGAATCTTCATATCCATGTGTATATTACATCGGTAATATTTAGTTGCTTTGAGAAGATTCATGTCATTCTGGTTTTACCATTAAAATAAAACAGGTTTGATGCTTTTTAAGTATGAATTTTTATTCAGATTAATACATATATTTTGAAAATTGATCTTTAAAGTGACAGTAATTACTAGTCTAATTATTAGAAACAAATATGAAGGTAAAAAAAGAGAACAATATAAAGTTACCCAAGAGAAATTAGTTTAAGATTGTNTCTTATATATATAGTTGGAGATATATATATATATAACTATATATATATATAGTTGGAGAGAAAAACAGCAACAACAAAAGAACTAGAAAAAATAAAAAAGACTGAACCAGTGAAGTTCTCCCCAAAATAATAAGACTCTGCTTTAACAAAAAAAAAACCTCTGGAAAGACTCAGAAAAAGATGCAAGACATGTATGGCAGAGTGCAGGGACTCAGGTGGGGTGGGGGGCATGGAAAGGGGAAAGAGTCTGAATTGAATTGAGAAATGATGATGTATGGAAAAAGTTTAATAACAATAAAAAGAAAAAATAATAAAAAGAAAGTTATAATCATGAAAAAAAGAAAATAGTTTAGTTTTCCCACAGCATAAGATAGCAATACATTTGTCCCTCCAATCTGCTTTATGAGTGCAATGAAATGGAATTTTAATATATCCACCATTATATATATGACTATCTTTTCAGTTCAAGAACTCTTCATACCATGTGTATATTTTATCGCTAATATTTAGTTGCTTTGAGAAATTCATTCATTTGTTTTACATTAAAATGAAAACAGGTTTGATGCTTTTTAAGTATGAATTTTTATTCAGATTAATACATATATTTTGAAAATTGATCTTTAAAGTGATAATTACTTCTAATTATTAGAAACAACATAAAGTAAAAAAAGAAACAATATAAAGTTACCAAAATTGTTTAAGTTTGTAAATATTAACCAACATGTTAGCTTCGAATAAAAGCATAATTAATCATTGGGGAATTTTTAATTTATTATCCATTCAGCACTTCCCTGTTGCTTGTGTATCTCTAAATTCTGCCCTGTAAAGTTTTTTCATTCCAGAACAGCTATTTCATATAAATTCATTTGCTATTTGCTACATTTCAATATTTTCTTCTCAGTAAATTTAATTTGAAATAAAACAAAATCTGGATTTAATTTTTGATGTTCATGGGGAATTCAGAAAGTATAACATGGCTGCTAGGTTTGATCACCAAAAGTCAACTAAAAGCAATTTCTTCCCCAAAAATGTTTTTCAGAATATTTTGTCATAATGGGAAAAGTAACTAATACAAATAAGAATAAGGAAGGTATGGAACTCTAGATGAGAGTCCCATACCTATTCATTAAATAGTTCTAAGTATAAATGTCTATTTAATTTATAATATTTTAAATGTTTCAGCGTCTAAATGATAATGCTTTATTCAGAAATAAAGTGCTTTTTATACTATATATTCAGACTATTAAAAAAATAAAATATTTTAGATATGGAAAGCCAACAAAGAACATAAATAAAAAAATATATTTTTCACTCCAAATAAATACAGTTGCGTGTAGCATAGACAGTAACCTTGGCTCATCTCATATTTCAGTCTAAAACCCAGACATCAGGGAACATTCACTTTCACTATAATTTGCTAAGACAAAGTCTGAAGTTATGGTTTAGTCTTGGGTTAGGGTTACTCACTTTCTAAGCATTAAAAAGATCCTTTTTTAGACCTTTAGATATAGCAATCTTATCACCGATCTTCTTCCACACACAGCACATAAACTGTTCCATTAATTGCATTTGTTAAATGCTTGAGAGGATTATGCAAACACTCCTTACTGCTCTAGAGTTTACACACTAATTCCAGTCTGTGGAGGAGGAACACAAGATAATAAACCAGAGGACATAGGCATGTTGATTGACGATTGTTTATTTGAAGGTCCTTAATATTATGATAAAAAAGAATAAAGGACTTTATTAAGAATAATAAGAAGCATGTTGATATTTTATGTGATTAACATAAACTCAAGAATTATATTTAAATACAAGTACAGAGCAGGTGAGTAAGTTGAACCCACTTATGTACAGAAAGCAAATATAGTACCTGACTCCAATGGCTGGAGCACAAAGAGAGATTCTGAGTTGGATAGACAGGCAAGTTCTGCAGCCTTACTGCAGACCACCCCAACCAAATATTGAGATTGAATTCAACAAGCTGTGTTTTTCCAATCTTGTTAGACAGGCAAGTTCTGCAGCCTTACTGCAGACCACCCCAACCAAATATTGAAATTGAATTCAACAAGCTGTGTTTTTCCAATCTTGTTAGACAGGCAAGCTCTGCAGCCTTACTGCAGACCACCCCAACCAAATATTGAGATTCATTTCAACAAGCTATGTTTTTCCAATCTTGTAAAAAATTTAAAAATATTTAAGATACATAATTAGACAAGATTTACGTGGTTGAATTATTGTAAATAGATCCTTGACTCTAATAGGCAGAGACCATGAAATTTTATTTTAAGAAGTATTTCCATTATTGATAAATCAGATCTCTTGTGTTGAAGGATAAGAAGCACACAGGTGAACCTATGACATGACCACTAAATGAGGCTGGCATGAAGATCATTTGGAACTGCTTTCAGGAAGATGTACCTTTTCCTCCTGCCAAAGTCAAGTGATCTATATTTTCTTCTTTTTTATAAAAAATATTTACTTACTGTTTTTTTTTTTTTTTTTTTTTGTATGGTGTATTAGTATTGTGTGATTGTATATAATTGTATAAGGTCATGAAATGCTGCAACCAGTGTACAGCAGAGGCATTAGACCCCCTGGAAATGGAGGTATAAACAGTTGTTAGCTGCCACGTGGTGCTGGAAACTGAACTTGGGTTTCTACAAGAAGCAGCCAGTAGCTTTAAAAAAAACCTGAGGCCCATCTCTCAAGCCCGAATACATTTTCTTCTTTAAAAAGCATAAAATAAGTAATAACAAATTTTCCTTTCTAATTCATGTAGACAACAGCAATCTAAAAAGCAGGTTGTAAAGTTCTGGGCTGATGTTGAATAATTTGTTTTAAAAGATAGAAACAATATAGATACTTGCAAAATGCACCAAATACCTAATTGTATGGTATACTGAGTAACATCAATGTTTTGCAAAAACAACTGTTGTCATTATAACTGTAGAATCCCCTTAAAATAAAAATAACATAAATAAATAAACAAAATTTTCCATCATAGATTTTGACACATTTTGACTTAGAACAATATACTCAGTGATGATGGGGTTAAGGACTGACAGAGGCTTTTATATACAAGCAGATCATGACTAAAAGTTTGGTCACAAGCACTGGTGAAAGCAAGAAGCCTGACATTTCCATCTTACAGTGATAGAGAAGAATATATATATAATATATTATAATTATATTTATATATAATATATATATACTATATATACTCGATGTCCATTTTGCCCTAAATAGAAGCGGTCAACTCAAAGAAGGTTATTATAATTTTCACGCAGTATTTGAAGGTATATAGCTTAAACAGACCAAAAATAACTTTTAAGAATTAAAAACGATACAAATGTTGCTTAATGTAATTTGATCTGGAATATAAACTTCAATTAATGGTAAATTCTCTTACTTTACTTATTTTTAATATAATGTTTGTATTAATAATATTATGCAAATCTTTCCAACTTATATCAGATTACATGTTTACTATTAAAAGGAATGTTAAAAAAAATTTACATCTGCCCTGTCGGAAGGGATTTTTGTTACTTCGCTGAACTAACAAGTGTTTTCTATGTGTTAATTGTAACCCATGAATATTGAGATTCATTCCTCCAGATGGCTTGATGACTGGTATTGCTACACCTAGAACAATTCTCTCATGAATTATCCTTTCATTTGTGTAACTTGTGTAACTCAGTCTTTCTTTCTTTCTTTCTTTTCTTTCATCTATATGAGAGTTTTGCTTGTGTATAGATAAATGCACAAGTGTTTTACAATGACCACAGAGGCCAGATGGGAATGCCAGATCTCCTGGAATCATGGATAGTTGCTAGCACTCATGTTTGTGCCAGAATCAAATCCCAATCCTCTGCGAGAACAGCCTGTTTTCCTAACCACTGAGCCATCTCTCTGGACCCCTCATTTGATAATATGATGAGATAATTTACTTCTTATGAATCACTCTCCAAAAAATATCATATGCTAAGTCTTGATATTTTTGTTGTTGTTTTCCTGTGTTATATGGAAAACACTCTCTTGTACTCATGTTTCTTTTCAGGAGTGAGAGTGCTTTACTAGGGCATACGGTCTTACAGTGAATTTCTGTTGGATAACCAAGGGCAAGTACAGTGGTCAATATTGTTAGAGGGTCATAGGATAGGCATAGTTGGTCAGCAGCTTCAAAAGAGGGAGTTCATTCCTGGCATTGGGATTTTTTCTTTTTTTTTTTAATATTATTTTTATTGATGCTTTGTGTATTTCATACATCATTTTCCAATTTCAGTTCAGCATATTTCCCTTCCCCCCCCCCGCACCCCCTACCCATCGCAGATCGTGCATTCTGCCCGTAAGTTTTCTGCCATCTTTCCTGCTTTTTTGTTTTCGTTTTGTTTTTCATTTTCTTAAACATAGGTGATAATTGTGAGTACAAGCAGTATCCTCATGTAAAACCATTTGCAAGCAGTTTGCCCAACCCACACTTATAGCTCATGGGGTCCCACTTCCAGCAGGGGGAGACCTTGTATATGGTTTACTGGAATACAAAGTTTGATCAAATGAGTGTCAGTCTATATCTGTCTGTACGTTTCACCATTAAACCCAAATCGAAGCCCTTACATTCTATCACCGCCCTCTCTTCCGCAGATTGTTCCCTAGGCTTAGAAAAGGGGCACAGGTGGATGAGAAGCAAAACACTCTACTTTCTCTGGAGCTGATGTCTTGGTCTCTAGTCAGTTCTGGCTGTTTTCTTTCATGGGCTGCCAGCTTGTCCAGGCTTAACCTTTCGATCCTACTAATGAAGCACATGCAATTAGATATTTAGGTATTTAAACAGTATAATATATAGCCTTTCGATCCTACTAATGAAGCACACACAATTAGATATATGGGTATTTAAACAGTACTAATTGTTATGGTAGGTTACTTTGGTATAGACACAGGTGTTTGGATGGTATGTCAATTCATGATCTACATTTTCTTCTGTCAAGTATGGCAGGGTCTTCATGTGGTTTATAACATCTCCTAACTGGATTTTTTTCTTTGCAATCCTATGGTGTCTGGTATGAACTTTGTAAATCTGACTTGCTTAATTTTGACTACTTTTTCCTTTATACTGCTTTTTAAATCTGTGTGAATATTATTCATCTCCCATATCTAAGTGCCTGTCCTCCTGAGACTGTTCCAAATTTTCTCACTATGGTGTCCTTAAATTTAAATTAGTGGCTTAAGACAAGAACAGAAATGTGATTAGAACAATAATCTTAAGCCTTGATAACTATTATGGTTAAATAACAGGCTGCTGTTAAACTCCGTAACTTGGCTTCCTTCTACCCATCTATTCTACAGATAACTGAGATGACTGCAAGGCAGAAAATGCACAGTACCTGGCAGTCACCATGAGTAGCTAACAGAATGGAGATGTCATGAACTTTACCTACCAATGGGATAAAACTGGTTGCTATTTCTATGCAGAAAATGTGTCATTTCAAAACATAAAATTTTAATTACTCCTTTTGTTTTGACCCCTAGTGATGGATGAATTGAATGCACATAAATTTTATCTTAACTGTGAATAATCCATATACATGAAACCACTCACTGAGAGAAATATAGGTTAAGTCAAAATATTTTAATTGCAAAAAATAATGATTAATGGATAAGAGTATTTATTGGAAGTTTTATCAGATCTGACCATTTTAAATTAAAAAAAATCAATAAACCAGTTGTTGTTGAGATTAAAGCTATTTAAAAGAAGTTATCTGAATAAACTTTAAGATAAAATGTGTTTAACAGATAATAGTAGTACGTAATAAATGGATGATAAATTAGTTCGGCTGTAAAATAAGTTTAACAGTCTTTCTTTCACCTTAAAACTAACATTAAATGGAAGAATTCAGATAGAGCAAAGATTACCTGTATAATGAAATAAAATTACTTAAAATGTGGTAAAGAGCAGCGGACTAGGCTAAAATTTATTTACCAAACTTATATGTATATTGTGCATGTCTTTTCACTCTTTTAGCTATTCAATGTGAATATTTAAGATGTGAATATATACCTATATGTATGTATAATCCTCAGGTGTATATCTATGAATATGAGATGACAGAAATAAAATAATTAAAGGTCAGGGGATGAATAGTATTCACGAAGATAAAAAAAAAAAAAACAGAAGGGGAAAACCAGTCAAAATTAGCAAGTCAGATTTGCAAACTTCCTACTAGTCACCATAGGATTGCAAAACAAAACCATACTGCCAGGAATGGATACCTTCTTTTGAAGCTGCTGACCAGGTACCTCATAGATCCTCAAACAATACTGTGCATTGTGATTGTCTAATTGCTTAAGATCTGCTCAATAAGAGGAAATCCATGCACGGTACTAAAAACCTAGGGAAGAATCCATGTGTGGAGAAATCATAGTTCCTAGGGTAGAATCTTTCAGCTGTATTCTAAATGCTTGTATTTATAGTAAGAGAGAAGTGCAGCTCTTGTCTTTCATCAGAGAAGCTTTGATTTGTAGGAGTCAGATATCATTACAGAGATCCACAACCAGTCATAGCAAATGGAATAATATGCCAAACCACTATAAATAAGGCTCATGGAATATTATGGAAGAGGAGGCAAAGAGATTTGAAGAGCCAAAAGATCAGGATAATACCGTCTTCTAGACATGACAGTGATGGTGTGCCTAATGAATCTCAAAATTATATTAGCCTCCACAAGAACTGCACAATGCCTACACCAGTCAACATGCCAACATGATGTAGATGAGGGAAAATTTCACAGTGCCCCTTTCCTAGATGAAGACTTCCAGGCAGTCAGTTGGAATATAGGGGAAATAGGTTTACTTCAGGAATGAATTACCTTATATTTTACCTGATCCTTGTGGTCAGCCTTCTAAACACATGTTCATATAAGCAACAATAAATGGACTCAGTAGATTTTTTGGTGTATATATAAATATAAAATTAATATTGTTTTATATGTATATTAATTTTAGAAGTCATAAATTTGAGAAGCTGTGAGGGGGACACAGGAGTTGGAGGGGAAGAGATAAGGATAGAAATGATGTAAATGCAGTGCACTCATGTGTAAAATTCTCAAAATTTAAAAATAAATAAATAAAAATTTCAAGGGGACTAGGGAGGTGGTCAGCTATTCTTCCAAAGGACCAAAGTTTGGTTCCCAATACCCATGTTTGGTGGTTCATAACCCCCGTACCTCAAGATCCAGGGGAATAGACAACCTTCCTTTGGCTTCTATGGGAACTTGAATTTGTGTGAAGACACACAGATAGACACACACATATACATAAATTTAAATTAAAAAAACAAAAAATTTATGAAAATTTCAATGTATAGTATCTAAGAATACTTCAAAAAGAATAAGTTAAGTACACGAATTTCACTCTAAATGGATTGTTATATATGTATGTATGGGAAACTAAATTTTGAAGTTCTGTTTCATGAACAAGAAAATTGTTAAGGGTTAGACTTAAGAAAATGACCTTTTGCCTATATTTGGTATTATAACTCAACTTTTTATGATAAAATATGCTTTTACACAAAAGGAATAATTAACAAGACTCTTAAATATTTGCAACCTTAAGAAAATAGTACTGAACATACTGATATAATAAAGGTCAAGAAATAAAATTAGAGTTTAGTAATTCACTGCATGTGGAAACACACACACCCTTAATCTTATCACTCAGGAGGCAGAGACAGGACAATCTCTGTCAGCTGCAGGGCTGGGACTACATGAGATCCTGTCTCAAAAAACAAATCATATCAATAAACTATAACAATCAAGAATTCAGAAATACTCTTACTGTACTTTACTTCCAGAAACCAAGCTGACATCAGAGGTGGGTTTTTTTTCAGCTTGTTTGTGGGGTTTTTTTGTGTATTAGTTTCTATGTTTGTTTGTCCATTTTTATGTTTGTTTGTGTGTTTAGATGGGCTAAACTCAAATTCATTCTGTAACACAGGCTTACCTTGAAGTTTCTTGAACTTTCAAATCTCTGATCTCAGCTTTTCTTATGCTGTGATTGCAGTGCTGTATTAACATGAATGGCATATCTTTTTTTAGTTATATCACTACAGAACTATTTTATGCTATAAAAATTTTAAATGAGTGTTTTCAAGATATAACCTTTACTCTGTTTCATTTTGATACACAAGCCAGGGATGAGACAAGGAATTGAAGAGAAAAATGTGGTGGGGCAAGGTTAAGTAAAAGGGAGGAGGTCTGCAAAGGCCATGCAGAAGACTATGTTCTAAAGTGAAAGAAAACTAATAATTTACAGCATACTGTGAAGAGAAATACTCTGCATGATTGAAAAAGCTGCTCTTAGAATCCATGGTTTATTAAACAGACCATCTGGTGCTGGGGTGGGACACTTGTAAGTTCTTTGTCAGAGAGCCCCCCCAAACAATACAACACAGTATCTTATCATCCCTCTTAGCTGCCCACACCACAGAACTATATAATAAGACCTTATTTCTCAAGACACCTTACTTACACCTTGGTATGACACAGAGAAATGTAGCTAGAACTGAGAATGAAGCTTCTTCCCTGCCAACTAATTTTCATAGTACTGGAACTTGTTATGCAGCATGTGTCAGAGGTCGGGGGTATGACATCAACAGTGTTACCCAGCTGTGAACCCTAGGAACAAAAGAACAACCTTCCAGGCAAGATGAACCCAGTATTGCAACACTGTCACAATTGGACTCTCTAATTGGATTCTAGGTCCACTGCACAGGAGGGAATCCATACCTGGTACTGGAAATCTGGCCAGAAACCCATGATACTGGAGGTCATGGCTCTAAGCGAGAATGGTAGATTGTTGTTTGGCTAAATTAACATAGCATCACACTACATTCTAAATTCTTATCCTTATACCTATACACAAGTTCTACTCTCATCCTTAATCAGAGAAACCTCTTTCTAGTAAATGACAGTGAAGGCAAAGACTAATGGTGCTGAGAATAAAGGACGAATGATTGCTTGGGCCCCAGATAAAACATTTACACCAATCTTCCCTAGGCTCTAGGAACACTGCAGAAGAGGAAGAAAGAAGGTAAAAGCCAAAACTTAAGGAGAAAAACTGTGAAATGCCCTGTTCTGTGTGAGACATAGCCACTTCAATCATGAACTCTCAGCAGCTTTTGATGTCTGCACTGCACCTGTATAAGAAAATGGGATTATCAAATTTCAGGCATGGGTGGAGGAGGCCCTACCCTTACTGTTGAAATATTTGCTACTGATAGAACAGCAAGAGGTAGAGAAATAATTGTCTCCAGTTCTATGTACCTTGGTGACTACACCAGGCTCCAGTCAGTCCTTAGATCCAACCCAGTGGTCACACAGTAAGCTCTCATCAAACTAAATGGGACAAAAAGCAAAACCAAAGGTCATTGTTCTGGCAAAGGGTCTGAAGTTGTTACAGATGGGATGGAGAAAAGAAGGGTGGGTAGAAAGAGTTATCAGAATGCATTATACAGAAATTGCCAAAAACCAAAATAATTCATACAAATGGTAGTGTTTTTAAACACAAATTTATTCATAGAAACAGAATGCTACCTATCATTCTAATGTTCAGATATATATGAGCCTCCAGAATGTGTATCACTGTACAGGACCCCTATATTAAACCCTACCTACTAAAGGCTCAGGGCTCACTGCAGGGGAAGGGGTGGAAAGCTTGTAAGAACCAGGGCTGGTTTATGAACGTAGAGAATCAGTGGCTTACAGTCGACTGTAAGCTTCCACTTTGAACTTGTAGCAATGTCTGCATCAGGCACAAGACCCATGCCAACTGGGACCAGGTCTCAAAGTGGAGCAAGAGAAATGGGTAAGGGGCTGACCCTGGACTGAGACCTACTGGAAGCTGATTACTGCTGGGTGAGGAAGAATATGCCTTTCCTAGGATTTCTAGATGTGCTGACTAGACTCCAGCAGATCTATTTGCACAGAAGGACATCTGGGTGTGGGAGCTTGACTTCATAGGGCTTTTCTTGAAAGTCAATTCTTTCAATACTGTTTTCAGAGTTTCTGAGTTTAATTTTTTTCTGCACAATAGATGTCCAAATCCGTGTTATGCAACACTGTTTCTACTTCAACGTTGATGGAGTATTCTATTTTTATTTTCATTTTATCAATAATTTTATAATGATTACAATATTTGATAAACATAAATATTTAACAGTAACATATTTTCTAGATTTGGGGGAAGTTAAGGTCTTTGAAACATTGGATTCTGCACTTGTAGATACTTTTCTAAATATACCATTTTAGTTAAATGGGTAAACTTGGTTTGAGTTCTATTTTTTAACTAGTAAAACCAATGTTTCAATGGTATTTTGTAGATTTGTTTAACCTGCACAAAAAGGAGAAATTTTCCCTCAAGATTATAACAAAAAATACTACTGAGTTTCCTGCCAGCTTACCTTAAAAATTTTACATCAAGTCTATATCAAGTTTACATGTGTTTCTATCCTGCATGTTAGCCCAGTGATATTTATCTATTTCATTATCAATTTTTGAGGAAGTTTTTAGACAAGTTTTCATTATATAGTTCAAGCTGGCCTCGAACTCATGGTAATTCTCCTTCCTGGATCTCCCAAGTGCTAGGATTACAGCATGCTCAACCACACTGAGTTTATCCAGTGAAATTTGGTCTTAAGAACTTTCATGTGTTGTGCCCAACTTTCTGTCACTGTGAAAAAAATGCTTGAGAGAAGTTTATGCAAAGACAGGCTCACTGTTTCAGGGAGCTCAGTCCATAGCTGGTATCATTGTAGAAATTTTTAGAAATTGCTAAAATATTGTGGTAGAACAGCTTGATAAAGGGAAGCTACCATTGTGTGAAATTCTGGAGAACTGTCAATAGATAGCAATTCCCCACAGATATGACAGTCCTGACAGGTCAAACAAATGCTTCCACTCAAGTTTAACTTAGTGAATCAGTGACCTTTTTGAGTTACAAACAGGAGATACACACAGGACTCTGGGTAATTCAAATGAAGCTTCATCACCAAAAGGACCATAGCATGAGCAATATGAGTCATGAAAGTTGCAGCCTGGAAGCTCCTTCTACAACTTGTAGGCAGCTTTGCTGACCAGAGCCTCATTGTTTCTGCTTTTGTAGCACTGGATAAGGATGTTATGAACCTTTTTGCTTTCAGATATTTGTGGCTCTTGGGTCATTTACTTTCTGAGCCTTGGAAATTTATTTTCTGACTTTTATAAGCTTCCCTTCTCCATCCAGGAAGAAATATCAACTAACAGGAAAGAGACACAATAATCAAGCTTCCTTTCATTCTTTTAAACTCACTTCTCACTGTCCTGCAGTGCTCCTTGAGCCTTGGAGGGGGCGATGTCTTCTTACATTTCTCTATCTATAGGTAAGCTTGATGTCTTCTTACATTTCTCTATCTATAGGTAAGCTTTTGGCCACTCCACCATAGCAACATCCACTTCTTCTCAGGAACTATTAACCAATCCAAAAAGAAGTCTACTTATATGATCAACAAAGGTTGCCTGAAGTAATAATCTATGGACAAGAACATAAATGTTTAGAAGTCAGTTTCATGGTGCTGGAGAGATAGCTTAGAGGTTAAGAGCACTGACTACTCTTGCAGAGGACCGGGGTTCAACAACTCCCAGCACCTACATGTCAGTTAAGAACTCCAGTTCCCTGGTAGAATAATCCATTACTGATGTCAGAGCTCCTGTATTGATATATTTTGCTTAAGTGCATAGTTTAAGGACTTTAGTATTATATTTGGTTCTGAACAGAGAATAATCCTTTTCACAGTTCTTATGTCTATTAGTCAATTAAAGAAGGCAGTTTTACCAGTTTTATAAGAGATTACCTCTATAATAGCTGTCTCCAATTTACAGTTGGAGAGCGACCTCATCAT
>VZQC01003371.1:1240976-1271654 GCA_009823505.1 Rhizomys pruinosus
CAAAAGCCACCAGATACTCCAGCCCGATGTCTCAACTCAGTGATCTTGCAAAAACAGACCCTCCTCTGACGCCAGATGGCCCGACGGACTGATTACCCTGTTTCACCCACCCCCTCCCTATTTCTTGCTCTCTGCAAGATATATACAACTGCTTGTGCTCAATAAATTAGACCTTGACAAAGCTCGCAGGGTCTCCTTTTCTCTCTCACCCATCTTTACAGGTCTGGGGTCTCCTTCGGGTACCTGCGGATTACTGCCCCCACAGACAGGGGACAGAAGGCAAACTAGAACAGAGTCTAAATATGATTTTCAGTATAGAAATGTGTTTACATAAAATGTACATAATCAAAGACATGTAAATTAACTCCATGACCCAGATAGAACATTTCTTTATTTCCCTACCAATCTTTTCAAGGTAAAGAGAAATATAAGCAAACTGATTGTGATTTGTAACATAAAGCCTTTCAATGTTGTTGTTTATTTTCTCACTAGAAATAAAATTCAAAAACTCTTTCCTCTGTCTGAGAAGGTCCAGAAACTGACATCAGGGCTGTGGCTCATCAGGCCTATTTGCTGTCATTCAGCCTCTCTAGAATCTCATTGCTGTTGCCCTTCTTTGTTACTAATAGAAATAATATCTGTGGTCTGTATGTTTGCTGAACCCTAATCCTTCAAGCTTTCTCTGATTACCCCTGATTATACTTTAGTCCTTATGCATGCGTTATACTTTTTCTGATTATATATTAGTCCTTCTCTGTTTTTCTCATTACCATATGTCATCTTTCTTTAGTGTGTATCATTGATCTTTCCCCTGTAGAGCACTTCATTGTATTCCTAGTTGCTGCAACATTGAACACATTTAAAATGTTCTCTACCTGTGCAATGAGTTGCATAATATATATTTTTGGAAACATTTCAACAGCCATATATAGCACAAATGCCTCAATTTAAATTTTGTCCACCAGCCATGGATTATACAATGCTAACTATAGATTAAAGTTGTGGCGGTTGGGGCTACTGCATAAGAACAGGCTGTAAACAGGATACAGGTGGCAAGACTGCTGCAGCACATCTCACGGACACTTGGCAGGGGGTGTGAGTCCAATTGACTCTGTACTGTTTATATAGGTAGTGTGACCTCCCAGCCTCCAATCCCAGATCCCCTACACCATGCCCAGCTTCAGCCCATGGGATCGGCCCAGGAAAGGATGTACACATGTGGGCTTGAGCTTACTTATACAGATAAACAGTTTTTAAAGTGTGTTAAAGGAGAGCAGCCAATAAGTTTCATAAAATGTGAACAGAAAATGTCCCATTGAATTTACTAAGATGATAAATCCATTAGGCTTTGGTCGGGCAATAAAAGTGAAAATGTGTGAGTTTAAGGACTGGAGGAAGACATGGAAATTTTAACAGTTAAGCTGTATGGGTGACACAGCAGGTTGGGCAGTCATGTGAAGATGATGTCCCATGGGAAATCATAATCTGTGACAAATGATAAAGGAAAGGAGAGATGGAGACTATGAGAGAGAGAAAATGATTGTAGGAATTCTGTATCTGAGTAGCAGAAGTGTGCAGACCAAAAGGTAAATGTAACAACTCATCCTAGCTCAGCAATGGGAAGGTGACATGAAGAAGTCAGGTGGCTGCTAAGAACCAAAGCTGAGCCTGGCAAGATACCCCCTACATTTATTTTTATTCTCTCAGTTTCTCTGATTTCTATAGAAAAATTTCTGGTTGCCACAGGAACGGTATTGGTGTCAGGTTTTGAGGAAAGGATAGAAGCTGTAAATACTTCTGGAAACTTAACTATCCAGGGAGCTTGTCTGAAGGTTCCCAGCCCCTTTAGGACTCACATGAGGTTAGTGATCATGATGTAAAATAAGTTCAGTAAACAGGGTGGATTCTTTGTCTCTAGGCAGAATTGATAGAAGATTACCAGGCTGCAGATGCTCCAAACAGGTTTATGGTCAGTGTAGATTATATAGGCTACTAGGGAAGTTCCAGGTCAGGTCAGGAGAGTGAAAACAGTATGTCCTGGATTCTAGTTGCCACTATGGAAAAGAGCAAGACTATAGGAATCAGAATGGGACTGGGAGGATCAATGTGCAGCTAGTTCCTGTGTCTTAGTGTGAGCACCAGGAAATGCGGGGGGGGGGGGATCTCAACAAATGGCATGAGGAGGCCAGGGTCAGCTAATCAGGCCTCCTGTAAGAAAACAACCAGGAGGAAGTCTGGCATAGAGCATATATTTAGAAAATAATTCTTACCTAATTATATCTTTGTATTCAAAAGTCCACAATGACAATCATGAGAATTTAGTTTTGAATCTTTCATATGTTAAAATATGTAAATACAAATGTGTGTTAGTATAACTTTGCATATATGAATGCATATATAAATATAAAAATACATATTCAAACATATACACAAACCCATATTATATAAAATGACTTTGAGGACATATTGATTTAAACTACTTATTGCATTTTAAGACTATACCAACTGTTTTATGTGTGCGTGTGTGTCCGTGTGTGAATGTGTGTGTGTAATTCATTTTGAGTAGGAAAATGCTTGTTTCCTGGAAGGTTTCAGCATAGAACTGTGGAAATGTGCAGCAAGCCTCAATCTTAGCTGAAGAACTATTGGGCATCTCATTATTGCTGGCTGAGGTAGAGCTGATCTTTTATATGAGGGTGACTCTAGATAGGCAAACTAGACCCCACTGGATTAACATGTACCAAGGGACATCTGGGGACACTAACCTGACTTGATAGGCCTTACCATAAATGACAGAATGCATGAAATCCAGTGGAGGCCTATGAGAGAGTGTTGGAGGGGAAGGAGGTAGAAACATGATTAAGATGCCATGTATTAAATACACAAAATTCAATTAAAAATAAAAAAGGAATCAGGAATGTCACTAGGTGTGCTTGGTAAGCAAAAGCATCCCAAACCCATACTGCCTTCAACCCAGTGTGTTAATTTTGGTTCACATGTTTGTGACAATGCATATGGAAGTTTGACTTGACGTTGGCATGTATGATCTGTCATAGTTGCTTGTCAACTAGATACACTGGGAAAAGGGCGCTTCCCTTGGGGAGTTCTTCTATTTCATTGGCTTGTGGGTGTATCTGTGAGGCATTTTCTTGTTTGTTGAGTGATCTGGAATGGCCCAGCCAGATGTGGTGGTGTCATCTTTAGGCAGATAGTTCTAGGTTTTATAAGAAAGCAGGCTGAGTACAGATCAGGGGAGCAAGCCAGTTAGCACCTCTGATCTATGGTTTCTGCTTCAGTTTCTGTTTCCAGGTTCCTGACTTGAGCATCTGACTTGACTTCCTTTTATGATGAGCTGTGACTTGGGAGTTGTATTCCTCAATAATCTATCTCCTCTCCAAGGTGGTCAGTGTTTCATCACAACAGAAATCTTACTAGGACAGAACCCCAGTATATTTAACAATGTTTTGAAGGGTTCCAGGGGGTCAAGCCCATCCCAGGCATGGAGAAGTTAAAAAGGCATGAGGCAGACATGCAGTGGCCAGACCTCTACTGGACTAGCTCTAGTATTGCCTTGTGTCATTTACACTGTCAGGGACTCTCTGGCTTGAGGACTACAAACATGAGAAACCCAGTTTGGTTATTAGCCAGTTGTCAGTCTTATGTATGTTACCTCTTTTCAATCTAGAGGCTTTTTGAATATTACACTCATACTATAAACTGTTGAATCAGTGGGGTTAATAATGCTAGAGATGTTCAAAATATCTACAAATGTTGCCTAGACATGTAGACTTGAATTATACAGTCAGAAGATAGCATTTAGCCTCAATAGTTTGCCGAGGAAGTGTTACCTGCATTTCTGGATGTTCCTTATTCTCCTGCTGCTTCTCTCCTTCCTCATTCAGTGTGATCCTTTGTTAATGTTTTACACACGGTGTGAAAGCTCTCAGCATAGTAAGCCTTCTGAGGATTGATTAAAATTATGTGTCTCCTCATAGATGATACATGATTCTAAAAATATAGTTCAAGTGGTGTGGTGAAATTACATGAATCTCATTTTAATGAGATTACCAAACTTCAAAATATTTAAAATATTAGAAAAAGTTATTTTAAATAAAAACATATATTTACCAGCAAGAAGACTTTATGAGGCATACACTACATGTACCATAAACAGTTGTAGGCCTTGGGACTATATCCTAATTCATTTTTCTAAGACAAAATACTTGGGGCTATCTACTTAGTAATGAAACACATGTAACTCACTATGATAATCAAAAACATAATGTTAGCATTGTTTGTCTCTAGTGAGGACCTACTGGCTCTATCCCAACATAGTGTTTATCACATGGAAGGATGTATGAGATGAATGGATGATGACAAGGCAGAAAACCAGACGGACAAATTGTTCAAATTGGCTCTTTTAATAATAAATCATTCTTCCCAGTACTCACAGGTGGAGGCTGAAACTGCATTAATCTCTTCTGACTGTTTTGTCCCCGGTGACCCAATTAGTTTCCACTGGGCTACAAGCTTCTTGATGTCAACATCATTGCCCTAGGGACTAAGCTTCAAGCACAAGAACCCAGGTGGAATATAGTCAGTTCCTGTTTGAACCCTATGAGGCTGAAAAGAATGATGTAGAAACAGGCCTATAAGTTAATTGGAGAGTAAAATGAAAATAAAATCGTTAAAATCACTCCACAGACCTTAATTTAGATTACTCAATCGGAGTATTTTAATAACTGACTAAATAAGAAAATCAAATAGCTTTTGATGAGAGGATTATTTAAAATAATTTCTAATGCAATTATTTTTAAAAATATTATTTCTAGAAGAATAGAAGATATTTTATTTCTGTAACTGAGGTTTCAATGTTTCCAAATTTGGAGTTTAGAGCACTACTACGAAAGGAAGCTAGACCAAAAATAAACCAAGAAAACTCAGCAGCAGTCAAAAAAAGTAGCCCAGCAACCTGGTCTTACCTGGTTGAAAGCAAGAATCAGTGACAGACATGTTTTTCATTTAAACATCTAGTTTGATTCTATGATGAATTCAAATTAACACTTCTTGCTTTCTATGGAAAGATCCAAAAAGCAAGCAAAGATAGGTAAGAGACAGTTACAGATAGGTGAGCAAAACCTTATTGCTCTACACACACACCTTCAGACATCTATCAATAAGAGTGTAAATATCCTTGAAAGAAAGGCAGGCACTCTTCTTTCCCTCTTTTGTTCAATCCAGTGGATAAAATAAATCCTGGACTTCAAGCTTGTGGTGGCTTTCATCTGAAAAGAGGCTTAATAGACACATCTCGAGGTAATTGTCTTCAGCAGTACTGAAAACAAGAGACAATAAAAATAGTCCCCTTAGAAAGCAGCACAATGTGCAATCTCAGTTAAAATTAGAGCTTCCTTCTGAATGACATGTAGCTTTATAGAAGGAAAACCACAGTAACAAGAAGTGAGTATTGGTTGCATGGGCTAAAGGGGAAGGGAGAGGGCCTGGAAGAGAGAGGAGATGAAGTAAACGATTGTTCTGAAAGAGGTGCTTTCATTATTATCATGTCAGCATCAATACTTATGTTTCAAATTTATAGAATTGAACATTTATGGGCCAGGCACAGGCCTGGTGGCACATGCCGTTAATCTCTACATTCAGGAGGCAGAGGCAGGAGGATCTCTGAGAGTTCAAGGCCACCCTGGTCTGCATAGTAAGTTCCAGGACATCTGGGGCTACAGGTAGACTTTGTCTCAAAAAGAGAAAAGAAAAAAAAAAACTGAACAGTTAAAGTGGTATGCATATTATTCTGTATGGTAAGTGTATTATATAGACATAAATTTGGATAAAATTAAATTGCAGATAGAAAAATTAATGATAAAAGAATTGGAAAACACTGTTGTCCAGATATTTTGTATGGCGTCATAATTAGACCCCATCATTGATTTGAATCACTTGCAAAGAAGGAACTTTATTTGAAGAATTTCCTCTAGCAGGTTGGCCTGTAGGCATGTATGTGGGGGTATTTCATTAATTGCTAATTGATGTAGGAGGACCCAGCTCATTTTGGGTTCTATCATTGCTGGGAAGATGGGCCTGGGATACATAAGAAGGAAAACCTGGGAGATGAGTAAGTAAGTAAGCCAATAAGAAGCATAACTTCATGGTCTCTGCTCTAGGTCCTGACTCCAGTTCCTGCCTTGAATTCATGCCCTGACTTCCCTGAAAGATTGATTGGAAGGTGAAGTAAACCTTTCTTCCTAAGGTGATCAGTGTTTTAGCACAACAACAGATAAACATGCTAGAAGAGAGGACCTCCTAAAAATAAGGATGGAGTGGGGGAGACGGAAACTGAGAGAAATATGATGCTATGAGATGTGGGTCATCACAGACCATTTACAAGGTCAGTGCCACAATTATTGGACCACAGAAGAGGAACTAAGTACATCATCAAACCAGAAAACCCATGTTATGCCAGAACCCATTTCTACAACCCAGGTTTACAACTAGGGAATGGTGCCAGACCACAGCCACATCTCCCAGTGAGTCTAGTTTCTGTCAGTTTAGCAATTTACTGTAACCATAAAAATAATATGAAAAACTCTTCTATAGGAAATTAATGCATTATACAATAGAAAAATTTAATAAGAAAATGAATTTAACGTAATACAAAATAGAACTATTTTTAGAAACAATAAGAAAATAGTCAAGTGAATACCTATGGATACAGAAGAAACAAATATAAAACACACCTAGTCCTAATATTTCTGTCTATAATTCTGAGAGTAAACATATTTCATTGTTGGGGTTTTGTTGCTGTTTTAATTTTTATTTATTTTTATGTTTATTTTATCTAAATAACTGTTTTACCTGCATTGTGCGGAATGCCTGCAGAGCTGAGAAGAGGATGTTAGATTCCCTTGAACTTGAGTTACAACTTGTTAGGTCTAGACTTCCCAGAATCCCAAGGGGCACACAGGTGCCCTGTTCCTCCAGAATCTGTCAATCTTCTGACCCCTTTCTTTTCTGCCTCTCTGTGCCCCCACCCCCATCCTGCCCTTCTTTCTGCCCCTGCCCCTTTATACTGTCCAGTTCTACCACGTGTCTGCAGGCAGCTCACTCTGGCAGGCCCAAATGGAAGTAAAGCATGTTCCTGGAGTGACCTAAGCCTCATGTGCCTTTTTATCTGGGGCCAGGAGGTGCGCAACCCTTTTTATAACCTAATACAACTGATTGCTTTAAGCCACCATGTGGGTTCTCTGAACTGAACCTGAGTTTTCTAGAAGAACAACCACTGTTCTTGGCCATTGAACCATCTTTCCAGCACCTGGTGTATCTTTTTAAAAGACTTGTTTCTGTTTCTTTTATGTGTATGAGTGGTTTGCCTGCATCTACATATGTGAACTTCATGTGTGCCTGGTACCTGGAGGTACCAGGCCAGAGAAGGGATCCAATCCTCAGGAACTGGAATACAGATGGTTTTGACCTATAATGTGAATGCTAGGAATTGAATCTGGATCCTTTGTCAGAACAGCAAGTTATTTTAACTAATGAGTCATCTGTCCAGCCTCTGATAATGTCTTTTATAAAGAGGAAGCAGGCTGGATTCCAGAATTCTAGGCTTATGCTCTGCAAAGGAGATGGCTACAAAATGTAGGTGAAAATATATAAGTGAAAGAATGAGAAAAAATTCAATGATTTGTTAGTCAAAAAGAGATCATACATAGTTTTAATTGTATCAGAAAAAAATCTCCCTTAATAGCTGGGCGTGGTGGTGCATGCCTTTAATCCTAGCACTTGGGAGGCAGAGGCAGGCGGATCTTTGTGAGTTCAAGGCCAGCCTGGTCTACAGAGCGAGTTCTAGGACAGCTGGAGCTACAGGGAGACCCTGTCTCGAAAAAACAAAAACAACAACAACAGCAACAAAAAAATCTCCCTTAAGATGAGCAAAGTATTGTGATAGGTTATTTTATGGTGGAAAAAAATTAAATTCCTCATTAAGTAATATTTTTTTTCATTTACATACCTTATGCTGAAGTTCAGATATCTACAAGAAAATAGGATATCTAAGATATTCATTCAATCCAAAGTACATCTTATAATGGAAAAGATTTGATTTATGTTTATTTGTTAATTTATTTAAATATTTATTGTTTTAATTTTATGTATATAAGTGTATCGCTTGCATGTATATAAGAGTATATAAGTGCATCCTCATTGTGCAGTGTCAGAAGGGGTCAGAGAGGGTTTCAGATCACCTGAAACTGGAGTTAAAGACTGTTGATAGTCACCGTGTGAGTGCTAGGAATCAAACCCAGGTCCACTGCAAAACCAGCCAGTTCTCTTAAGCATGGAGCCACCTCTCCAAACCTGAAGAAGAGATTTTAAATGCAAAGTTAAATTTAAAAATGTAATGAATGAATTTCAATCCTAGAAAACTGTCAAATATTTTCATACTGTAAAATGAGAGACTAAATCTTCTCAACCACATGTGATAAGTGGAACAGTGATCATGGATCATGGTGTGATTCAAAGAGTGGAGGTAGGTACATATGCTTTGATCCCAATGAAAACGTTTTAGATTTATTTATTTTTTATTTTATGTGTATGAATGTATGTATATAAGTGCACTTGTTCATGCAAAGTAACACTGTTGCTAGTGTCAGGTAAGTCCTGGGAACTGAACACAGTTCCTCTGTAAAAGCAGTCAGTGCTCTTAACCTCTGAGTCATCTCTCCATTCCAATGAAGATTGTTTTAAATCAGTAAGAAATTAGGAATAATGACAAATATAGAGCCCTAAAATTACACTCACAAAACAGTCAAATCAAATAAAACAATAGATAACTTAAAAATGCCTACAAATTAATATTAAAACAAGTTACAAGTAAAGTTTTTGCTCACACTAATTTTAGAAAAGAATGTTAAAATTTAGTTATTTTTTCTAATTTAAATTTAAGAAATAAAATTTACAAAATAAAATGAAAGACAAGAATCTTAAGGAAATCTGAAGCATGGCAATAGTGACAAAAATCCACAGACTAGAGGAATGCTATGATGTTTAATTTTTTTCTTATTTTTCATTGAATTTCTGTGTATTTCATAGAACATTTCTTATTAAAATTTAGACCTGTTCCCCATCTGGGCCTCCTCCCCACCCCACCACCAGAACTTGTGTGTTCTGCGGTACATGTTAAGTCCTGTCATGCATCTTTTTTCTCAGGCTTTTTTACTTTTTTGATGCAGAAGTTTACTGTTTTAGTAAGTTCTGTGAACAAGTCTTTTTTGTTGTTGTTTCCTTTATATTTTATATTGCTCCAAAATATGCATATATAGACTCCACATATATACCAAAATTAAAATGTCTGAAAATAAATGATAGGTTAATTCCAAAACCCATTTAGGGATTCACATTTTAACAGTAAAGTTGCATGTAGGTAAAAAGAAATATAATTTTACATTCCTAAATCACATAGCAAGTTGATGTATGTTTTAATGTACTTTTAAATAAAAGATTTATTCTTTCTCATAAATCTTAGAACTTAGGAAAATACAGACATGAACTTTAAGGTATATCTATAGTAATATCATTCAATGTGGTATTATTTTCACTAAAAATTACCCACCTTGACTTACCTATAAGGATTTGGTGCTAGGATCCACAATTGAGGGATACCATACTTCATTTGTTTCTTTCTCTGAGACTGTGTAACTTCACTTAGCATAACAGCTTCTAGTTCCATTTATTTACTTGCAAATTTTATGATGTTGTCTTTCTTCACTGCCGCATAGAACTCTATTGTGTAAATGGACGTTTTAATTAGTCACTTATCAGTTGAGGGACATTTGGGTTGTTTCCATCTCTTTGCTGTTGTAAAATGAGCCACAGTGAACATGGTTGTGCATGTGTCTCTGCTATAGGATGAATGCTTTAGGTATATACCCAGGAATTGTATGACTAGGTCAAATGGTAGATTCATTTTTAGTCTTTTAAGAGTTCTCAAAAAAAAAAAAAAAAAAAACCAGAGTTCTCCTCACTGCTTTCCAGGGTTGCACAAGTTTACAATCCCACCAGCAGTGGATGAGAGTTCCCCTTTCCCCACAACCTCCCCAGCATTTGGTATCATTTGTTTTCTTAATCATAGCAGTCTTACCAGTGTAGATGAATTCTTAAAGAGGTTTTAAGTTGCATTTCCTTAATTACTAACCAAGTTGAACACATCTCAAGATGTTTCTATCTTTATTTCTTGGCTTGAAGGAGTTTCTGTTCAGATCTTTAGCCCATTTTTGATTAGGTCATTTATTTTCTTGGTCCTTTGTTTTTTGAGTAGTTTATATACTCTGGATGTTAAACCTTTGTCAGATGTGTCACTGATGAAAAGTTCCTCCCACTCTGTGTGCTTTCTCTTCACTTCTTTGATTGTTTTTTTCTGCTGTATGGAAGGTTTTTAGTTTAATGTACTTGAGTACATGAAATTTCAGCCACCTGATATTTGACAAAGGGACCAAGAACCCTCAATGGATGAACGGTGCTAGCAAAACTGGATCACCACTTATAGAATAATGAACTAAACCCCTACCTTTCACCTTGTACAAAAGTCAATGGATCAAGGCTTCAAAGTAAAACCTGAAACTGAAAATATTAGAAGAAAACCTTGGCAGTAACCTACAAGAAATAGGTGTAGGAAAATATTTTCAATATAAGACAGTAGTTGGGCAGGAAATTAGGTCAGCAACCAACAAATGGATCCTCATTATGTGCTGCTTAATTTTTGTCAATTATAGAAGCTAAAGACACTTGGGAAGAGTAACTCAGCTGAAGAATTTCCTATATCAGACTGGCCTATGAGCCTGTCTGGGGCATTTTCTAGTTCATTTGTCACCATGGAAGAGCCTAGTCCCTCCACAGCACTGCCATCCCTAGGCAGTGGATCTGGGTGATACAAGAAATGTAGCTGAGCAAGCCAGAGGGAGTAAGCCAGAAAGCAGCATCTCTTCATGTTCTTGGTTTCATTTTTTGCCTCCAAATTCCTGCCTCCAGTCCCTGCCCTGAATTTTAGTTATTTATTTAGTTATTTAGTTACTTTTTTAGTTATTGATTGTAACTTTGGAAATGTAAGCTGAAATAAACCCTTCCTCCCCCCAAGTTGGTTTGGGTCAGTGTTTTATCTCAGAAACAGAAACCAAACTGGGACAGAAATTGGTACCAGAAGTGGTACATTGAAATGAAATACTTGGCCATGTTGTTTCCTGGGAGGATTGTGGAAGAATTAGAACTTTGGCCTAGAAATCCATTAAGTACTTAGAGCTTAATGAACTGTTATATGTGGGTTGAAAGATAAGAATGCAGTAATAATTATCGACAATAGCATCCTGGCCTGTGAAGTTTCAGAGGGAAGTTTAAGAGTCCCTCAAAGACTCTTAGCTGGGCTTTACATGTGATATTTTGAATCAAGAACCTGTGGTTTCTCATCAGCTGTGGCTGAACAATTAGATGTGATTACCAAGGTACCAGTATCACTGAAGTGAATCCTTTGCTTTAATGCGGCAGTGGATGCTGATTTTTCCGGACCTAAAATGTCAGGTGTGCTTAAGAAGAGACCAGGATCTTTGAGCTGAAATCTTCTGGGGAGTATTTCCTCTGGTTAGCACACACAAATTATGGTCCAGGGCAACTAAGACTACCTCTGAAGCTGGCATTTGAACTTAGAACTACATAAGTATGTTCGATATGGCACAGGTATTGAAGGAATGAGTGTTGCAGAAATGAATGGATCATGGAAAGAAGCTGAGGCTTGGCACCCCAAGAGCTCAGGAGAGGCTCATGGTACAGGGTAAGACCTAGTTGGACTTGAAACAGGGATACTGGGGATGTGAGAACCAAGGGATGTCCAGCAAGGACAGCAGCTGATATGGAGTACAGCTGGCTGGGGCCTAGAAGACTGACTGTGTGCTGCTGAGGAAACAACCAGAGAGGTGCAGCCCTCCAAACTTTTTAGAATGCAGAAGCTCCTGAGTGACTCCAGATGCAGTGCGCTGAGGTACATTGTTGGACTTCATTTTTGCTTACCTATATAGGCTTTTTCCTTTTGACACAAAGTATGTAAGTTTTTTTTTTAATTTTTATTTTATAGGACTCCAGAGTTAAGAGACTTTGGATTGTAAACAAGAATTTGGAGTTTTCATTGTTGGAATTTTAAGCTTATACATTTTTTTTGCTTTCTTAATATATTTTTTTGGTCTTTTCGAGACAGGGTCTCGCTGTAGCCCCAGCTGTCCTGGAACTCACTCTGTAGACCAGGCTGGCCTTGAACTCACAAAGATCCGCCTGCCTCTGCCTCCCAAGTGCTAGGATTAAAGGCATGCACCACCATGCCTGGCTGCTTTCTTAATTTTTTATTTAACCAATAAGCACACAAAGGCAATAAACATAAGGAGTGTCCATATAACCCAGTTAGGAAACATCTGAGTCCAGTTCTTGTACAACCCAGGGTCCCCAAGTCCTGTCGAAGAGGTTTGCTTACACAGACATGTTGAAAAGATTACAAAAAATCCAGCTGGTTTGTGCTGTGATCACACAATTCACCCCCCAAGACACACATATTAGCCCTTACAATCTGACATGCCACCTCTTCTGTGAGAGACCCCAGGCTTTGGAGGGGAAACTGAGAAAGAGTGAGAGATAGAAGATCTATTTTTCCTCTGAAATGACATGTCAAACTATTGGGACTATCCAAGTTCTGTTTGCAACGGGAACTAACATAAGAGCTTAGGGATAAACAAGACAGGAAAGGTGTGGCTATTAGTGAAATCCTGATGTGCCAAGTTGACAAGTGGTCAATGGCACTGCTTATTTTATGTCAAGTATAAAACTGGCTAGGTTGACACAAATTAAAGACACCTTGGAAGGCAAAACATCAACTGAGAAAATATCTTCAATCAGATTGTCCTGTGAGAATCTCTGTGAGGTATATGCCTTTTGGAGGGGTAAGCTGTATTTATATGTTCCAGTGAACATTGTTCTTGCCTCTATTGATTAATGTGTGAGGTACCTGGGCACAGTGCTTGAGTTGTGTAAGATTAGTAGCTGAGGGCCTACAGAGATAGCTCCATTGGTAAGAGCGCTAACTGCTCTTGCAGATGACCCTGGTTCAATTACCACCACCCTCATGATAGTTATCAGATGTCTACTCCATTTCTAGAGGATCGGATGCCCTTTTGCCTCCATGGGCATGCATACATTCAAAACAGTCATACACATACAATGAAAATAAATTAAAAATTTTAATTTAAGGAAAAAAAAGATGCTGAGCAAGCCAGATATCAAGCTCATAAGCAGTGTTCTTTAGGGTCTCTACTTCAGTTCCTTCTCCAGGTTTCTGCCTTGAGTCCTTGCCCTCAGTGATGGATTGTGACCTGAGAGTTATAAGCTGAAATAAATTCTTTCCTCTACAAGTTGGTTTTGGTCAGTTTTAATTTATCTCAGCAATAGAAACAAAACTAGGGCATGAGGATATTCCACAAAAAATAAGCCTCATTTTTCAAAAGGTTGATAAAATAAATATGTTATGAACACTGACCAAAACAAAAAGTTAGTATGGAAAATAAATGCTAGTAACAGAAAGTAGGACTGAAGTAATTATTATTCCTGAACAGATGTGAAAAGTAAGTACTATGTCATACATAAAATGCACACTTTAATTTAAAAAAATGGAAGTTATTTTATAATAATCATAAAAGTAACAAGTAGAATTCCTCAGCAAATTATAAGTATATATTATATTTCTATAATTTTCTATGTTAAATAGTAAATGGACCGAATGTTTGAATAAGAACTGAGCAGTTTGAAAGCATCAATTACTATTGGTTTTACCTGTATATGTTTCATGTCCCAATGTGGGGGATTTTTTTGCCAATTTTTATTGAAATTTGTGTATTTCATATAATGTCTCTTAATCAAAATCCGCACTTTCTAAGATTAAAAAAAAAAAACCACACTATGGGGGCTGGAGAGATGGCTCAGTGGTTAAGAGCACTGACTGCTCTTGCAGAGGACCCAGGTTCGATTCACAGCACCCACATGGCAGCTAAGAACCGTCTTTAACTCTAGTTCCAGGGGAAGCCAATGCCCTCTTCTGACCTCCGTGGCATTGCATGACATGGGTGCACAACCGACATACAGACAGTACACTCATACACATAAAAAAAATAAATAACTTAAAAATAAATAAATAAATTTAATAAAAACAAACTAAAGCACAATCTTTTAAAAATGCATGTAGAAATCTGAATATCATTATCATTCAATAAATAAAATTACTAGACTGTATTTACTAAGCAAAAAATACAAGGGTCATTCATGTCTCAAGGTTTTCTACCTTTGCATGCTTTTACTCTGCACAAGTTCTCTGAGACACATGAGCCAGCACAAATGGGAAACGAACAGTCTTAACTTGCTTTCACAATAAAGCAGACTTACAGAAGTATTGGGTTGAAATGTGTACTTTTGAAGCCTGGTGACCATAGATTGCACTTAGCAGAAATCCTCACAAGAACTTGCTGTGGACACAGGAAACTGACAACCAGTCTTTGGGATCCACAGTTTCATCATGCTCTGCCCATGCTTTCTGTCATGGAGCTCAAGTGCTAGCCAATTCCTGCTTCACCAAAACCCACTTTAACCTTCTACCAAAGGACTCACATTGCTCTGGTCAATTTTTTTCCCTCCAGAATTGCTCTGTGGTCTTTGGTTCCTTCTCTTCATTCATTCTTTCCTTCCCCTTTTCCTGTGTCCAGCTTGTGCTGTACTCTTTTTTTATTTTTTTATTTTTTGGTATTTTTGAAATATGGTTTCCCTGTAGCTCCAGCTGTCCTGGAACTTACTATGTAGACCAGGTTGGTCTTGAGCTCCAAAGATCCACCTGCCTCTGGCTCCCAAGTGCTAGGATTAAAGGCGTGCACCACCACGCCCAGTGCATTGTGCTCTTAATGGTAGCCTGTTTTCTCCTGCTCCTTCACATTTCTCCTAATTAATTTTATGCAAATTTAGTCCCATCTAGGTATCTTTTTATAACAGGGAAATACTGGAAATGGCATTCAGTCATTTGGGGAATCTTACCCCCAATATAGTGTGTGATTTGGAAGATGCTTGGCATAATTTGGAGTCTTGATTCGAAAACTTTATTGATAGTGACCTGGGAGAATTCCCAGGTGAACACAGTCTCCTTTCCTTGCCAATGGGATGATACAAGCATTTTTTTTTAAATAAGGGACAGTCTTGGTTCCCTTGCAGCCTGAGCACTTCCAGTATCTCCCTAGAAACCTGTCCCCCTTCTAGCCTTGGGCCCAGGCCCACTCCTACCCCTTCACATCAGATCTCTGGACTAATTTCTTAACTCAGACTAGCTTAATCATTTAGAATAGATTATTAGACACTCCACAGGCTGTTATCAACCACAGCTTACCCCTAGCCTCCTGACACAGACCCACATATCTAATACACTGGTAAATGAGTAGAACTAGAAACGGCTATACTATGTGAAGTAACACACACACAAACACACACACACACACACACACACACACACACAGAAAAGCAAGAGCCATTTGTTTTTCCTTATTTACAAATACCAACACCAATCCCTTATATGCTGAGTATATGTTCTGATGTAATAGCAGGAACCAAGATAAGGGAAAGGAACCAGGAAGGGAAAGGGAAAGAAAGAGCCTGAAAGAGGGAGATAATAGGAAACAGATGTCACCAAGGGAGGAATGGGGACAATGTGGGTGGGTATTCAATAAGAAACAGAGGAGAAAAGGTCATACAAGTAACTATGGGTGTAAAAAAAAGAAGGTATTATAAAGGGGAAAGTTTGAAAAATGGGGACACTTAAACTGGGGAGGGAGGAGAGTGGTTAGGCAGGGAGAGAGGATAGAAAAAAAAAAAAAAAAAAAGCTTAGGTGGCAGAAAAAGCCAGAGGGAAATGTATTAACTCAACCTCCCTTGAAAAATACACATATAATACCTTAATATAAATGCATACGTATACATAAAGGATATATAACAAGGAACACAATGCCAGACAGAAGTCTTCCTTGAAGTTGTTGGTGAGGGTAGTCCAAGAGACTACCAAACTAAGACAGGCTATTGATGCAGCCATTTATTACCTCCCAGAACATGAAAGTAAGACCCTATTGATGAATATAGGACATGCTTCAGACACAGAACTTAGAGCAATGGAGTTGGAACCAACCTGGAAGCCTTGACCCTAAAGACTAGCTCTCATAGTTCAAGGGGATGCTATGCAAGCTGCTAAAGGAGAAAATCAATTGATGCAGTAGCGACATTTTATTTAGGGGATACTCTCTCTCTCTCTTTCTCTCTCTCTCTCTCTCTCTCTCTCTCTCTCTCTCTCTCTCTCTCTCTCTCTCTTTCTCATAAACCCTGTGTTCTCAGATAGTGGTACAATTTTGGGAGGCTCTGGAAATTCGAGGAGGTAGGGCCTAGCTAGAAGATGTAAATCACTGGTGAAATTCCTTGGGATTCTCTTGTCCTCTGATCCTTCTTTTCTCTCCTTTTCTGTAATTCCTGCCACCGCAATATGAACTGCTTTGCTGTGACATACCTTCCATAACATGATAGACTAACACATCTGAAACCGTGAGCCAAAATGAGTATTTCTTCCTTTTAGGTTGTTTCTATCAGATATTTCATCACGGTGACAAAGAAGGTAGCTAATACACCTTCCCTCTGTTAGAATTCACCATCCTCAGGCTTTCCGTGGCGCACTAGACATGCTTACTCATTTCTCTCTTCTCTCAGCACACAGACCTCTTGGGATGTGGGTGAAAGTGTGATGACTAGGATACAGGCTCCCAGGGCATAGAACAATTAAAGAGTGTTGAGCACCGTAACCCTATAGACAAAGGTGTAACTAACCATCAGGATCATCCCTACACTTTTCATGTTGAGTCCCTCTGCTATAGCTAGGGATGTTCTTGTTTGTTTTGAGAGGAAGTTTCATGTGGCTCAGGTTGGCCTTGAAATCATGACGTACCTAAAGGGCTGAGTGTGGCTTTGAACTCCTGATCCTCCTGTCTCTACTTCCCATGTACTCAGATTACAGTTGTGTACCACCAGTTCAATCAAGCTATCCTTAAAACTTCTATGCTAAATCAACTATTATACTATTGTACTTATCAGTTTTTTCCTCTAGCTATGCTACTTACTGGTATATTTAAGTTATTTATACTCTATTACTATTAAATTACTTGATTAAAAACCATTTTCTTACTTGGTCCAATGGACTTAGCATACTTCTCTTTTTAATACTTTTATTGATGAATTGTGTACTTCATTCATTATTGTTCAGTCCAATTTAGACACATTCCCTTCTCCCTGCCCCCCATCCCACCCCTGTTCATGCATTCTGCCATACATGTCTTGCATCTTTCTCTCAGTCTTTATAAAGTTTTTCCCTGCAGAGGCTTGTTGTTTTGGGCAGGGTTTAACTGTATCACTCAGTTCTTTAACCCAGTCTTTATGTTGTTGTTTATCCCTCCCCTTTGTATTTCTCCCTATATAACTTCTAAACAGCATTAAAATGTTGACCAGTATTTAGCAAACTATTCTGAGTGATTTCCTTTAATATGACTCAACAATTGACTTTCCCAATTTATAGCTCAGCCTACAGCACTACAGAGCTTTTAACCATTCCTTTAGAAAACCAATTATATGTTGTTTAGTTTTTTATTTCTTTGTATATTCTAGTTATTGATCCTTTGTCATAGATATGGCATATATATGTCATAGATGTGACATATCTTGCCTATACCTACATCTTGAAGTGTTTTCCTGCTTTTTCTCAGAGTGTCAGGACTTACATTAAGGTCCTCCAATCCCTTTGAAGTTTATTTCTATGCAGGTTGAGAGGTTGGACTAGTGTTTGTTCTATTTATTTGAAGAATGGCACTAGAAGTTGGACATGAGTTTACATTGAATATGTGGCTTCCTTGTGGTAGAATAGCCATGGTCACAGTATTAACTCTTCCAGTCCATGAACATAGAGGTTTTCCCATATTCTAGTGTCTTATTCTATTTTAATTCAATGTTTTAAAGTTTTTTATACAGTATTATTATGAAATTTGTTCTTAGACTATTTTACACATGGATGAAATGTATACTCAAGGCTCTTACCCTCCCTCACTACCTCACTACCATCCCTGTCCCTCTCCCTCCTCTCAATAAATCTCTCACATATTCATTTTATCCATTATGTTTTGTGACCCACTGAGTTTAATCACAACTGTCTGTCTGATCATCAGTTTGTAGCTACCTGTTGGATCCAGGTGGGCTCAGCTGTAATAATATAACTAATGACAGTGCCTTGCCCTCTCCCAGAATCTATGGATAATTTGTCAGTATAGACTAGGAACCTATGAGCCTCTCTCTCTTCCATATTGATTAATTGTTGGTAGGGCCACTCTTGAGTGGGCCCAATACAGGTAACCAAAGATTTTGTGTGTTATGACTGCAATGGCTGTATAGAGTTTAGAGAATGGCATTTTGAAGCCCTTGAATCTAACTTCCAACTCTTACATATTTCCTANAAAAAAAATTTAAAAAATAAAAAAGAAAATGGTTCAAAACAATTGTTAGAACCAGGGTTGGTGTATGAAGATAAAGAAAGAGATTCAGGCTTCTGGGAACTTGCAACAATGCTAACAGCATGCCAATTCAATCAGACACAAACCCAGCATAGAACAAGGGAAATGGGTAGCAGGTCCAATCTAAGCCAAATAACTTTTTCGCAGCTGATTACTGTTGTGAAGAAGAGCTGTTCCTCAAGGCAGAGACTCTGGATAGGATGACTAGATCCCAGTGGATGAACTTGCACTGAGGGACATCTGGGTAACACTAACTTTACTAAATAGACCTTAACATAAAGAACAGAATATATGAAATCCAATGCAAGAGAGTTGGTCTGTTGCCAATTTTCCTTGATCTATGTGGGGTGTGCATCCAATTGATCTGGCATGGATCTTGTGCATGCTGTAACTGTTGTTGCAGGTTCATGTGAGCAGCTTCCCAGAGGCCTGCTGGGTGAGGATTAATATATATTCTTTAAGGGAGAGAATATAGATAGGTTGACTAGACTCCAGTGGATGAACTTACACTGAAGGACATCTGTGTACAAATGCTTCACTGGAAAGGACTTAACACATATGACAGAATGCATGGAATCTAGCATAGGGTTATAGGGGGCATCAATGAGGGAAGGATTTAAATTTAATTAAGATCTATTATATGCAATGCAGAAAAATTCTATAAAATTCATAAAATGGAAATGAGGGGCAATTTCTCTTTAGACAGCAGAGCTGGGTGGTGCCAGACAGCTGTGTTGTCAGCCTGCACAAAGAGAAGAAAAATTAAGTAAAAAGAAAAGGGAAACACAGGCATCTTACAAAAACACCTTTGTGTCCTACTGCTGATTGGCAATACTTTAGCAGTATTTGGATTAGAAATTTATATTCATATACATTTGCAATGATAAAGTTGGGATGCTGTTGAGGAAAACTGGATACCTTATATGTGATATTAGGTTATAGACCTGTGTCTCTAGGAATTTGGGCCCTTCAGGTCTTAAAAAGTTGTAAGAGTGGTTCACGCACTGTCTTGTAATATCTAGCCCTTCCTTGTGTGTGGAGGACTCTCTACATAAAAGAACAGCTACCACCCTCAGGAGCATCCTTTATCTCTTCTGGGTTCCAAAATACCAAAAAATAAAAAAATAAAAAAGGGCACAGTGCAAGCTGGACATACAATGCATTTGTACAACCAAAAAAAGTACCCCTTGGATTAAACTCTGTGAATAGTGAATCAGGGAAGCACAATCTAGAATCCAGTGAATAATAATTCATTTACCATTAGCACAGCTATGGTGTGTGAGTATGTAATGGCTCAAAGAACATGGGATGAAGATTCACTCACCAGTCTTTAGTGCTATCTAGTGCAAACTTTAGGAGATGGAACTCAATGGGGAAATTTAGGTCATTGGGGATGTGTACTTGGAGGGGCATGTTGCAACACAGAGAGCTTCCTCTTTCCCCGATTTTCAGGCACCATGAAGTGAGCAGTCTTCTTCTACAGTAGGTTCCCACCATAATGTATGTACTACAGCACCACAGGCCCAACGTGATGGGATCCCATGACCATGGAGTGGAATCTCTGAAACTATAAATCAGAAACTCAAGGAGATGAATTGTTGGAACCTCCTCCCAGCCAGCCAGAAAAGTTTGGGTCATGACCAAAGAATGGTGGTGAGTAAACAATGGAGTCAACACACAGACCCCGGGAGTCAAGTGAAAAGCAGGTAGATTGCAAGCTCCTGCAGATTCATTTAATCAGGAAAATATAGGGATTTATATGTGATCATCTCTTTGTTCTGCAAACGTGCCAGGTGCTGATCATTGGCTCAGGTCACTAAATCAGCTGTTGCCACTGTTAACGTCCAAGAAAAGGTTAAACCTGCTCAGGAGGTGAAGTGGTAAACATGCTGGTGTGCAGGAGTGCAACACTCTACACGTTGTCACCCCTTTGTTTTTAAAGAGAGTCAGAGTGGGAGCCCAGAGTGCATAGCTCAGACATTGTTGGCTCCACCTCTAGCATTCCAACATTTGACTGTGCCTGTCTTAAGTTGTCCTGATTAACGGGGTCTTACCAGTCATTGACTAACCAGCCACCGAGGGAAGAACCAAGGAACAGTTTGTCTGGGTGGCAGTAGAGGCGTGGGTGGTTTAACCCCCCGCCCCCCCCCCTCCCGGGGATCATAAATGGAAGAGAGAACTACGTCATTGGGAAGGGCTCAATGAGAGCCTCTGTTGATGACAGCAGTCAGGACGAGGGCTGTGGTCTCAATAACTCATCACTGGCTGCAGGCAAAATGGATCAGGCACCTGAGGAGAAGAAGACAGAGGGCCAAAAGGCAGAGAAGACCCCAAGTGACAAGGGCTGAGGCATCAAGGATGGCCCACATCTTGTACCAGACCGGTCATGTATTCAACTGCTTAGGACTTTAGGTGAGTGTGCAAACAAGTAGTAAACATTTGATAAAAAGATGCCTATGGTATTAGGGTCTAGAGAGATGGCCTAGAGGTTAAGACCTCCGACCACTCTTGCAAAGAACACAGGTTCCATCCCCAGCACCCACATGGCGGCTGAGAACCATCTTTAACTCCAGTTCCAGGGGAATCTGACACCCTCTTCTGAGGGAGAATGGTGGGCCAGGAGGATGCTGTCCATGTTCACGTAATGTGTGTATTCACTAGATGAGGGTAAAATGTGGAAGGCCGAGGACACAAAATTCTGTGATATGGTAGGGCTGTTTTTCATGCCTTGAGGCAGGAGCTTCCACTGATACCTTTTGGCTAGTTTATGTACCTTAGTTTCCCAGATGGAAAAGGCAAAGTAAGGGTGATCCTGTTCAGCCAGAGGAATACTAAAGAAACAGTCCTTGAGGGCAATGGCTGCAATATGCCAATCAGGGGGAATGCAGCCAGGGTGGGGAAGGCTCCCTTAAGGGGAGCCCATCTTTTTTCATATGTGGATGAATTTCTCTGAGGTCTTTCAAGAGTCTATATTTACCAGATTTATTTTTAATGACAATGATAGGGGTATTATAGGGGCTAAGGGAGGGTTCAATATGTCCTATGGTGAGGTGCTCATTTACCAGGGATTTAAGAATGGACAATTTAGGTTCAAGGATAGGCCACTGCTCCACCCAGATAGGGTCCATGTTATCCCACTCAAGGGAAGGAGTCAGGAGAATGGAGACCCTTAGAATTGGGGGTGGTGGTCTGGAGCAGAGAAGGAGTTATTCCTCTCCAAAAATCCACATTTGTCTTCACCAATAACATCCTTGAAGAGGGCACCATCATCGTCGGTTGTAAGAATTACCATCATAGTCCTCCCAAATGACATCATAAACAGTCTGTTAGGTGGACTGTTGGCCGCCAAAGCCCTTAATGGGCAGGCTGGATGTGAACCTCCAGGTGGAGGAGGCCATGTCATTGGAGTTGATTAAAGTGACATCGGCCCCAGTGTCCACAATACCATTAATGGGTGAGGTGTCAACCTTGATGGTCATTTGTAGTAAGTGGCCATAAATGGGCAGGGTCCAAAGGATGTGGGGGGGTTCCCTCTTACTAACAGGGCTGAGGGCTGCCCCACTTGAGGTTTAAAAACAGTTTGTTGGATGTAACAGGAGCCAACTTGTAATTTTTGGCCCAATGGAAGTCTTTTCTGCATTTGGGGCAAGGAGTCTTGAGTTTGGTGAAGAGATTTGGGCAAGATCACTTAAAGAGACCCTTCCTGCCAGACCCCCAACAGACAGGGAGCTTGGAAGGTTTGTGTTTGTTAGGGGGAAAGGCCTCTAAAGAGGCAATGAGTGCCTCAAAAGGAGCTGAGGCGGGGCTAAGGTCACGGTGGCAACGACCCATTTATGGAGTCTTCATTTATGGAGGTCTTCATTTTGCACTGACACAACAGCATTGCGGGTGTGAGAATCCATGCCTTCCCAGGTGAGTTCTTTGATAAGGGCGTCTGTAGAGGGGCTGGGGGGCACGGGGCAATTGATAGCCATAGTGACCCTGATGAGAAAATCGGAAAAATGTTCGCCTGCATGTTGAATCAAATTGCAGAAGTGAGTCAGGCTTTTGTGGAATGCAGGACTTAAGGCTCCGTAGGGCTATGTCTTTAATTTGGTCAAAGTATTGAGGGATACATATAAGGGGTCTCAGTAAAGTTACCATGACCAGTAAGCATTCCCAACATTATGGGGTTGTTAAAGTGCATATTAGTGTGGGCCTAACCTTCTGCCATTTCATCATACACTGCCTTCCATTGACGGAATGTTGCAGGGTCAAAGACTGCTTGAGCAAGGTGTACCAATCATAATGTGTTTGAATGTTAACGGTCCATTGGGCGAGAACCTGTTCAAAATAAGGGGAATTGGGGCCAGCTTCTTGTGCTGCTTTATGAATAAGGTACAGGTCAGAAGGAGTGGGGGTCCAGGGCTGAGCAGCAGCGTCGGCACCCACATTAACAGGGAATGCATGCAAGTGTGAGGGTGGCTGAGGGAATAGGTTCTGAGAGGGATGGGATGGGGGGAGCTGAGGGAAAAGGGGGAACATGGGAGAGAGCTTCCTGGGCCTCCCTCTGAAGGTATATTGGCCTGGCAGGGCCAGCTGAAGGGAGTTTTTGTGAGTCGGGAACAGGAGGGGACTTCTCCTAGTTCGATTGGAAATCAGGTACACAGGGAAGGGTAAGTTTTTTAAAGGCCAAGGAGCCTTTAAAAAGGCTTGCAATTATGGAGAGGAGGTGGCCCATGACAGCAGGGAAGGGTGTGGGCAGGCAAGTGCCTGGACGGAACTAGGACAGACAAAGAATGTGTGTTGGATCCGAAAGTGTCCTGTGCTTAACAGAGAATTTCTAACAAACCAGACAAAAAATGATTTGAAAGTGAAGGGGTCCACATGCTCACCCTTGTGCGGCTGCAAGCACATAAAACAAACAAGGGTCCAGTCACCAAAATCACAGAAAAGGTATATCATAAATACCAGGGGTCGTAGACCACATAGGGTCCACTCAGTGAATAGCAAAGGGGGTATCTTGCAAATATGGGGACGTTTTATAAATGTTGGGGGGCCACAAGCCGAAACCATGGAGGGGTTGTTTCACGAACACTAGGGGGCGTTTTACAAATGAGGCGGGGTGTCTTGCAAACACCGGAGGCGGGGGGACTTTGCAAACCACGTGGTTTAACTTGTTCTGCAGGCAAAGTGGTAAGCACGCCGGTGTGCAGGTGAGTAACACTACAATGAATGCTCAAGAATGCATATATAATGTAGGACCAGGACACTGAAAGCTTATATTCTATGCAAAATCAGAAGACACAACACTAACAAATAAACATCATTAATATGCATAGTAGTGGACGTCATTTGAAAATCAGGACTGACAGGAACAGAAAAGATTGCAGCAATCTCCCTTTTAATGGCAATAAAGCTAATGGAGCTGAAGTAATAGGGGTCATGTGGCAGCAATGAGTTCCATGAACACAACATATAGCTAATACCATTCCAAAGCTAAACAGGTAAAGTGCTAAAAGGCTTTTGGAGTTAAAAATGTGTCATTGTGGGATTTCCAATGTGTTAGGTAAGAGTTTTTGTCATGGGGAACCCTACAATGAAGCCACTGAGGCTGTCCCTAGCCCTGTCTTCTCCACTTGTAGCTAAGAGACTGTAAACAACTCTTACATCTTTGGAAGTGAAGAAGTGATAACATCAATGACAATTTTCAAGGAAAGTAATCTCCGTCCTCTCACTTTAGTTCATTAGTTCAGTCTTAAATGAAACTGAGCAGATCTTTGAAAATCAGTATAGATTTAATCAAGCCAGAGTGCTTGTGTTTACATGTTTTTATCGCCAAATAGATTAAAAAGTGCCTCAGGTACTTGACATGTTGGTCATTGATCTGGTGAGTATATTTTCATTTTCAATGCTTGTAAGTCTAGGGGACCAAGAGATATGAATTTATGTGAAAATGTAGCAATATAAATGGACATATTTTCTACAGACCCTGGTAACTGTCTTCACCTTTGTAAAAAATACAGTCCCCATAAATTTTTGATCATAAGGCCAGACCTCAAAATGTCACAATACTGTAATTTAGTGATGGCATCATGCTGACTGGACAGCAGAAGTTATGTGTGATTCATATGCAAAGCTTTTGGTCACACTCCTTCTGCAGGCATTAGAATTTATATCTTGCAGAGTTTCTGGGGTCTGACATTTGGTAAAGATTTTAGACCCCATCAGTAAGAGATGTGCAGGGATATTCTTTTCAAATAAATGAAACATTACTACTCCTTGGATCACCTTTCCACAGAGAAGGAAGAAACTGGTAGGCTTCTCTTGTTTCTGTAGACAATGCATTCTACCCATGGCTACCCTATTCAGATTCCATACTAGGAGTCAGGAAAGCAAACAGATTTAGCCAAAGCTCAGCAACAACATGTTCTGTACAACAGATTCTTGTTACAGGGATGGTGGCGTCAAAGTATGGGACATTGATTAGGGTGACCCTGCTACAGGAGATCTTAGTAATATGACAAGATGGAGCTTGGATTTACAGCAAATTCCAGTTGCAAAATCACAGAACAGATCCCTCCCGTATAGCCAGAACCCACCATGGATTGTGAAGGATCAGTTGTCTTTTGAGAAACATTTCTGGCATATTACCCAGTCCTAGCTGACAGAACATTTGATCACAGGATACCACATGGCTGTATTTCCAGAACAGGCTACTGAAGTTGAAGAATAGTAAATGAGATTGGAATGGCAGGCAATAAAGGCAGACAGGCAGATAGCAATAGATAATACAGAACATTACACAGCAGGCTAAAGAGCTTCAAACACAATGATAAGACTGGGAACTGACAGAATCTGATAGATAATTCTGAAAGAATACTTGGCTGCTGTGAGAAGAATGGTCCAGTGAAAAGAGAACAGAGCAGAAGCTGGAAGTAAATCAGTGGAAAGATAATGAAGAATTAGAGCGGTAACCATGGCAATGGCAAAATTATTCCGTCTATATTTGTTTCTGATGGAAACTAGTAATAGTAAGTGATGGCTAATGTAGTCAGTATTTCTCAGAATTTAATATTAACTTGAGTTCTCTAGGATGCTGTTAACATGTGTTATGCTGAAGAATCTGTCCATATGACCTAGGGGAATGTCCTTTTGCATATCTGCAAAGTTCTCAGGTATTGGCATCCACAATCACACTTTGAGACTAAGTCCGAGATAGGTGTGCAGAATGAATCAGTGTGTTTGGGCTGAGCAACCATAAGAGGAATGGTGATAGAGACATACTGTTTTCCACTATAGCTGGTTGAAACAATGGGTTAAGCATTTTGCTTTGGCCAAAAATAATTTTAAAAGTTACACAAAATATCCATCCTGAAGTGACACCTAAGAAAATGAGTATGTCAGCCAAAAACTGCAAGGACACAGCAGTGTCATGGTTGCCACTTAAGTGTCATCAGTTTCTATATAGTTGTTTTAGTGCATGGAGTGGTACACAATGAACAGTATCTTAATCAATAGTGAAAGAGCCAGAGAAGGTAAAGAGGAATTAGTGAGGGAAGAAGAGAGAGGTTTGCAAGAGAAAAACACAGCATAATATATAATAATAAACACTAGAAACAGTTGCGTAAAAGTAAAACAAGGTGTGGTGGTTTGAATGTGAATGTTCTCCATAGGCTCCGAGTATTTGAATATTTTGTCCCCAGTCAGTGGCGCTGTTTTGGGGGATCTTAGTAGGTGTGGTCAAGCTGGAGGAAGCTCCTCACTGGGAGCTGCCTTACTGAGTTCTTAAAGCCTTGCCCAGTCTCCAGTGCCTCTCTCTGCTTCCTTTGCCTGCTTGAAGATGTGAACCTCTGCTTTCTCTTCCTGCTCAGGCACCTCCTGCCACCATGCCTCCCTGCCATGATTGACTCTAATTTACTTGGAGCTATTAACTTTAAGCTCAAATATATTCTTATTTTATAAATTCCCTTTTTCATGGTGGCTCTATCTCAACAACAGAAAAGTAACACGCAAGGTAAGGACAGCCACTGTTGTGTTTGCACAATATTATTTAGGACATACCACCAAATGCATATAGTCAAATGTGTACATTGCATAAAACATGGTTATACATACACATAGCATAGTATTATTACCCCAATGGACCCGTGGCATGGTGGTACACACATGAACTCCCAATTTACTCTAAGTTTATGTAGTCAGGAGACTCATGAGCTAAATATCAGCATGATATATATAGCAAGATCTTTGTTCTAGTTTCCTTTCAATTGCTGTGACAAAAACACTCTGCCAATTCCAACTTGGGAAGGAAAACTTTATTTGGCTCACATCTCCTGGGGTCACAGTTTCATCACTGAGGGAGCCCACACAGGAACTCGGAGCAGGAACCTAAAGGCAGGAGCTAAAGCCTAGGCCATGGAGGATTGTTGTTTACTGGCTTGCTCCATGGCCCATGCCAGGCCTGCTTTCTTATACTGTACATAAATAACAACCTGCCCACGGTGGCACCACCCACAGTGGACTGAGCCCTCCCACATAGTTCAACAATCAAGACAATATTCTGCAGACGTGGCCACAGGCCAGTCCAATGGAATCCAATTCCCCAACTGAGGCTCCCTCAACCTATGTGTGTCAAGTTGACACTAAAACTATCCAACTCAATCTTGTTTCAGAAAAACAAAAGGAATTAAAATGCGATTAGGAACAATACAAGAATGTGTCATTGGAATTATATGTATATAATATATACATATATGTATATATGTATACATTATATACATATATGTATATATACATATAGTATATATTATATACATATAATATATATGTATATAATATACTTCATATATACATATATATGAAATAATAGTGTGTTTTAGAAAAGATATTCAAAAACAATCTCTGTGAAAGTAGAAAGTAAATTTCTGACATTGTGAATTTTGAAGTCACCAAATATCTGGGATATATTAGAACACTATAAACTCTAAAATGCTACCTTGTATTATAAAAAAAGATTTTGCCAAAATTTATAAAAATTCTGTTACCATGATAATTATTTAATTACATTACTAACCTTTTTGATAACTTTAATATTCTGAGGGATTATTTATGATGTATTTAGTAGTAGGCACTGAAATTTTATTTATTACAATTTGGCTTAGTGAATGTTTGTAACATAAAACATGATTTTTGTTTGGGGAGTGGATTTACCTATTTTTATTTTATGTGCAAGAGTGTTTTATCTAAATATAAGTGTATCCTGTGATTGCAGTGTCCACAGAGGCCAGAAGTTGGCATTGTAACTAGAGTTACAATAACTCCCCTGGAACTAGAGTTATTTATGGTTGTTAGCTGTCATGTGGATTCTGGTGACCAAACCTAGGTCCTCTAGAAGAGAAGGCAGTGTTCCTAACTTCTGAGCCATCTCTCCACTTTTAGTAAAATGTTTTAAATGAAGTTAAATGAATTATTTGATATAAGAAGCAAATAAAGAACATATAAAAATACCTTAATAGTTTTTGGCTAAGTACATTGAAGATATATTGAGATTATTTACCCTCTCTCTGCCAACTACTTAAGGCCAATCCATTCCCTATCCACCCAATCTTGTATCTTCTTTTATAAAAAAAAATCAAGTCCAGTTTGTGCTGCCCATATGTTCTGGAGTGTGTGATCATCCAGTGGAACACAGTCTACATACAGGGATTCCATTTTTACACAAAAGTGACTCATCCTCTCCCATTGCTAATGGACTGTTAATTATTCCTTAGCTAGAGGTGGGAAATTGAGCCTGTCTCTATTTTCCATTCTAGCATTTTTAAAATTATTTGAATGTTATGTGTATGAGTATATTGCCTCCATGTATGTGTTATGCAATCCCCACAAAGGTGAGAAGCAGGAGTTGCATCCCCTGGCACTGGAGTTAAAGACAGTTGTTAGCCATAATGTGGGTCCTGGAAATCAAACCTGGGTCCTCTGAAAGAGCAACCAGTGCTCATAACCACTGAGCCATTTCTCCAGGCTCTCTCCCCACTAGCATTGTCTGGGGCTTTAGCTTGAACAGATCCACCACATGCTGTGAATTCATGTGTGAATCTGCCCTGCTTTGATTTGTTAGTTATCCATTTCCTCTGGCTCTTACAATGTTTCTGTTTCAGCTTCTGCAATGACCTCTGGGCCTTGAGTAGAGACATACCTTTATGGGCTCTAAGCATTTCATATTTTCTAATTTTCTGTACCTTGGCCATTTGTGGGTCTCTGTGTTAATCAGGATCTACTGCCAAAATGTTTCTCTGATGAAATTTGAGAGACGCACAAATCTATGGATATAATATGTCATTAGGAATCTGTGATGGTTAATCCTGAGTGGAAACTTGACTGGACTAAGGAAAAATTAAGAGAAAAAGGATCTTTGGATTGGACTACCTCAACCTGGATGGCCCACCCCAAATGTGGGCGTTACCTTCTGCCAGCAGGCAGTATAAAAGGCCACGGCAGAGGGAGCTGGTCCCTTTTTTCCTGCAGCTTGCCTCTCTCTCACTGGTGAGTTTGTCTTGCTGCTGTGACCAACACTTCGGATCCCAGTGTGTACTGAGACCGGCGGATCTCCTGGAATCCATTGGGCCTTCAGCACCAGATTGGGACTACTGAGACATCCAGCCTTTCAGACTGAGCAGTACCCTGGATTCTCAGCCTCTCCAGTGCAGCACCGCTATTGTTGGACTACTTGAGCTCTGTCACGTGAGCAAATCAATAAATTGTATATAGCTATGTATTCGTCCTGTTGATTCTGTTTCTTCAGAGAACCCTGACTAATACAGAATCCACTTAATACTATGTCTATGTGGTGGTTTGAATGAGAAATCCTCTAATGCCTCAAATATGTGAATAATGTCTCCAGCTGGTGATGCTGTTTGGGAGATCATGAGAGGCGCAGCCTTGCTGGAGGAAGGGTACCACTGAGAGCAGGCTTTGAGAGCTTCATATCTTGGTCTCATTTCCAGTTCTCCCTGGCTCCTGCACAAGCTTGAAGTTGTGAGCTCTCAGCTTGTTCAGTGTGTACTACTCAGTAATGGCAAAACCTTCCCCTTTCTATGCCCTGGAACTGTAAGCCAAAATAAACTCTTCCTTCTATAAGTTGCCTTGATCAGTGTATTTTATAACAGTGCCAGAACATTAGCTAACACGGTCCATTTAGTAGAATAATAATTCTCCAATACGGCCTATGACCTGTTTAGTCATGGGTTCTTGGGCCTGATAAGGATTTCAGGTATGGACAGTGTCTCGAACATATTGCCATAAATCCAATCAAAAACTGGTTGGTGTCTAGCAGAGGTAATGTATCTTTAGTAGATGTTGACCAGAGACCCCATAGACCCCAAATCAATACTTGTCATTGCCCTCATTTTGTTTGCCCATCAGGTAATACAGTATTGCTGAAGATAGCAGGTATATGAGCCATATAAAATACCAGGAGATGTCAAGCTGGTACTGACTTCAAAGCTTCATTTCTGCTGACTAGCCTTCATAGTGTTGGAAGGTGCTATGCATGTTACAAGATAAAAAAAAATTAATCATTAACCTTACCCAGCTGTGAATTCTTCATGCTTCACCAACTGGCCTGACATGTTATGACCTCTAGTGTAATGATGACATGGATTTTCTGAGAACAACCAATCACTTTCTAATTCAATTTTTGTTCTGCTTCATAATATGGAAGTCATATCTGACATTAATAATGGGCCTAGAAACTGGTGGCTAAACAGGACAAAGGCCTAACAAGAATTCCTACCACTGTTATTCTGCTAAATAAATAAACATGAGATAAACAGGAAATGACTTATTCTTATACACATACATTAATGCATTTCTTATCATCCCTCATCACGCAAGCTTCCTTACACAGCAGATGGTGACCAAAACCCACAACTGGACAATATGCACAGAATAAGATGGCAGAGTGGTCACCCCTGAACTGGATGCCTATATCAAATTTCTCCTCCAAAAGGCAGAGGCGGCAGAACCAGAGCTAGCA